>JAGDQP010051449.1:0-14014 GCA_022664845.1 Lepisma saccharinum | reverse complement strand
GTGAGTGTAATTTCTCAGAAGAATAACTTTAACAGTTTCATACATAAGCTAAATAGACAAACAAACATTGCAGTTTTAGTGAATTCAACAATTTTTCTGACTTTACAGTCCTTTATTTCTGGACTGTTGATTCTTGTTCATTTTTTTAATGATGGAAAGCATTAAATTAAAAAAAAAAAACTTAGTGCCCATTATTATTATTGTTTTAATATACTTTAATATAATATATAGTTAATTTTTCCAAACTTTTAAAACATTAAGAAAGAAAATATTAATAATTTGGAGTGTAGGCAAATTAAAATGCATTTTCGATGTATATAACAATTATTTCTTGCAGGTATTCTCATGTTTTATTTATAGGCTAACTGCCTATGGCTATCCTCGAAGGAAACACGACCGTGAAAGAGAATTAGTTCGCACACGCCTAAAGATACCATCCCGACATTCATCTGGGACAGGAAAATCCTGAAAGAATTCAGTCGAATTGTTCAGCTCAGAGCAGAGCCCAGGCTCGCAAATTACAGGTCAAGAAATACAACGCAGCGTGTTTCTCTTATACCCAGCATATGGTGAGTGTCGTCGTTTTTTAATATATTTCTTATCAGTCATTCCGAAAGTATATACTTACTGTCTGCGTAAGATTTCCGGTTGAAGTTAAAGTTCAGGCGTGTAACATGAAAACCACTTATAACCACTTCAGGAATATAAAAAAAAAAAGTTTCGGAGCCGTTCTAACACGGATAAATGGAGTTTTAATTCGAAATCTCTTAGCCATAGAGAAAAAAAGTTTTATTTTTGGAAGAAAAATATTTTTAGAAAAAAGGTGGGTGAATTTTGATAATACGCGCCTTCGCTAAATATATTAGGTGTCATTCAGATATTACGTCAGCACATTTGGTCAATTTAGACCCTCCCTCCTTAGTAAGTAACATTAAATAGATGTACTATCCCTAATATATAGACATCCAGCAAAAATAAGCAAAGCTTGAATCCCCTCCTCCCGAATGCTGATATTTGAACAACTCTTGACGTGAAAATATGTATATGCTTTAAATACATATTTAACTGTACTGCGTAGTCTCAAAATTCGACAATTATAGTAAAAAATAAATAACGGATTTTGATACTCTGCGTCACAATTAAATATGTAATTGAATAATTTACATATTTTGTGTCAGGTGTCGTTCAAATATTGTCAGCATCCGGGAGCAAAGAGACTCATGGTTTTTATACTTCTGCTGGGGGTCTATATATTAGGATAGGGCATCTATTTAATGTTGCTTACTAAGAGGGAAGGGGTCTAAATTGACCAAAAACGTGCTGACGCAATATCTTAATGACACGTAATATTGTGTAAGAAAGTGCTCATAAAATGTTCCAAAAGTGCTTGGAAGTGAGTAAAGTGTTCTGAAAGTAGTAGAAACTAGTTTCCAAAACACACTTTTGGAACACATTAAAATTGAGGGCTCTTTCTTTGCACTTTTGAGCACTTTTGTAGCACTATTAAGGAAACACTTTTGTTCAGTTTTAAAACACTTTTGAACACCTTTGAGACGCTTTAATAGCACTTTATTTCACTTTTGGACACTATTAAAGTGTTCGAAAGTGAGCTAAAGTCGTTTCCAGAAAGTGCTCAAAGGTGTTCAAAAAAGTGTTAAAAAAGTGTGTTTTTTTTTACAGTGTACCTGTAATAATATGTATGCATATTCTTCACCAGAATTGGCGGGATATAGCTGGCGGACCACGATGAATAACCATTGGCCCTTGGGTTTGCGATTAGGAAAATATTGGAAACCACTTTTGTAACGATAATAAAATATTAATTATTTAATTCTCTTTTATTATTTATCTATTTAGTTGTCATTTATATTTTGCTTATTCTGTAGACTTATATTTTAAGCAACGAAAATTATGCTTCTACGTAAACAGTATGTTTAAAATAGATAATTTTCGAGTTAATTTGTTACATGATCTTTTTTTTTAACGTATGGATTACGAGTTGTTTGCATGAAATTAATACCTTTCTCTACAGATATTCGACAGAACAAAATAAGAACATAAGCATCCTGGTATAAAAAAAGAAAATCTCCACCTTTGTTTACTCTGCATTTAATATTTCGGTGATTTTATTTCAGTTCAAAAATGGAATATACAGTGCATTTAACAAAATGTTGGCACGTTTGATGTAATTGGTCTCCGAAGTCAGTGTGAACGCATACTATCGTATGGACTAACTGTTATGTGTTCTCACATATTAACGTTGCCAAACTAAAGAAAAAGTCAGATTTACATGCAAATTACATAAATCACCTGGCTCTGTGTAGTTAAGATTACATACAATTAATTCATTGTGTTCATAAATTCTTATGATTAACTAATTAATGGAGGATACGCGGGGTGTATTAAAATAAACGACAATATTTCAGAAACGAGTTACTCATATTAAGATAATAAAAATTGGTCGTATCCATTTTTGTCAATAAATGAGTATTTCGAAGAAAAAACGAAAAGAAAACGTGTTTCCAAAGTTAGGACGTCATCGTCAGGAATGGTGTAATATCTCGACAGATAAAGACATAAACCGTTTCGATTTAGCGAACGTCGATTGAATTTGTTTCAAAGATTATATCTGAGCAAAGTTCATGATTGTGGGGTACAGCTGTCATTCTATTCATTGGCTTGTCTATCGTTGCATCAAGATGAAAGACTTTGTGGAAAATCAATTCAAAGGTCCACTTGTCAATCATAATTGTTACCCAAGTGCAATCTTCAGGTTCAATTTTGATCCTCATTTATTACACTGAAAATATTCAGTAACAAAAAAGGACACAAATACCTCACCAAAAATGAACTTATTGTGAACCAATGTGAACTTTATCTGTACCTACTGAAAAAATGTGAGCTTTTTGTGTGCTCAATGTGTTCTCGTATTTGCTTGATACATATTATATACACATTTAGTTCATATTAACGAAAGTTCACATTATTCGGATGTAACTTTTGATGCCTTGCACATGCACTTTTATGTCACTTTCGGAACACATTATGATATGTTTTTATGTGGATTTGTAGCATGCTATTACATATAATTTCGTGCAAGAAAACTTTGTTTTACATGTTCTTCTGAAGGTAACAAAACAAATAAATAAATAACTCGTATAGTTGATAAGCTACAGAGTTTATTTGAGGGTTTCAAATCAAGCGACATATTCATCTATTGGTAGGAAAATGTTGAAATGTAAATAATAATAATAATAATGCTTACATAAGCAAACTACATGATTCATAGGATAATCACAAAAGCATTATATATTCTTTTTCAGGTTGTACAATGAATTTGGTAGGTATCCTATGCATTATGGCATGTCAGTGTATATACGGGGATCATTATACAGGGTGTTCCTGAAATAATGGTGCAAACTTCGTGAGGTACATGATTATTCACATTCATAGAGAAAGCATATAAAATATAGTGGCTGTCCTCCTATAACTCCATGTTGGAAAGGTTAAGCCGGTGGGTGTGGCCTATCCGCCATATTGAGACGCAAAAAACATTACCATATGCTTATTTAAACACAATGAAAAATACGTCAAATGTTTTCGCGGAAAACACTGTTAATAGGAACTTAATAATTACAGATCAACTTGAAATGACAAATGTCTACGTTAATAAAGATAGTATTCACGTAAATTTGAATTACCAACAAAATATACCGAGATGATATCGCTTTTCCGAGCAAGGTTGACATCCATATACCTTGCTGCTTATGTGCCATCACGAGAAAAAATTCCCCATATGTAGTGTTATGGATGGCCAAATCCGGATAAAATAATATCCGGACTTGCGTACCGGAAAGCTGCTAACCTGCTATTGTAAATGTTAGGAACTGCTCCACAGTGTTTTTTCCTTAAATCTCAGTAAGGAAATAGTTTTGTTTAATTTTTCATCGTAAAATACATTTCTTCTGATGCGAAAAGGGGCATTTTGTCCCTTATACTTAAAAAATGCAAGAACCGCGTGATTTAGAAGTCAAAATCAACTTGATTCCCCTCAATTTCATGGATCCTAAGTAGGTCCTTATTCATTTCTGTACAAAAATTCCAACACATCTGAGTTCTACGAAGGTTTCTGCACTTGCTACGTAAATGTCATGAAAATCGGTGATCCAGATCTTTTCGACAACGGCTTCCAGATAATGTGTCATCCAGATATTTAGGCTATCCCTAGAGTTTACCCAGAAGGACTGGATTCGAAACTCAACAAGGGACATTTCCCCGGACTCCGTGGCTTAGTAGTCTGTGAGGTAGTCATGAATACGATACCTGGAATCTACGGAGAGGTATTATTGTGTCTCCTTATGATTCCTGGTTCTAATCCAGAGGTGAGGGCACATGGATGTTCCATCAAAGATGGCCCCGGAGCCTAGTTAATGCATATTAAGAAATGTGTAGTCGCTAGAAACCCTATGGTAACTGGCCATCTAGACTGAGGGCTTTTAATGAATAACGTTAGTCCAAGAAGGCGAATGGCGCCATTTTCTCCAGAGCTCACCGTGGTCCGTTATCTCCCAAGTAATCGAGATAGGCGTTAAAGCTTCTTGCTCAGGTTTTTCTTAATATTTGAACGATATAAGGGAGTTTAGTCCCGCGGCTGTACTATATCGATTGTTATAGAATTAGGCATAGTACCAAGACCGAGACTAGTCTTTGTCTCGTCTCGAATTCGAGACAAAGACTGAGACTGATACTAAGATCAAGGAATCACTATGCATCGATACTTACTCGAGACGAGACAAAGACCTTGACCTATCCCTCGAGACGAGACCAAGACTTGCCTCTCGAGAATCTAAGCTTCATTTTCGTGAATGTCGAGAATATTAATTCAATGCTTTTGTTGTTGTTTCATACTATAGAAGAAGTATTGTGACAGGTTCATTCTGATAAATATTATTTAACACGTTATAATGTAGTTTAAAAATATGACTCGTATAATCATATAAGTAGTCAAATTATGAATACCAAACTACTGTATTCTCTGTTGTTTTTCAATAATAATATAAACGCGTTCGAGATTGGTTCCACTCGAGGACGGATAAATATAGACATTTATTTTCTTGCCAAGCTTTCTAAGCTTTGATGCATGTGGACTTTGGTAGTTTGGGTTTCTCATAGCGTCGAAGAATATTGAGGGATTACAAAGAAAAACAATCTTTAGATAAGGAATGGGTGTTGTTTTACTCCCTTTTTAGTAAGGACGTAACGTAAAATTGATTATGTTACTTTCATAAAACATAGAAAATGAATATAAAATGTAAAATAAAGTAATATTTTCCCCAAATATATAAATAAAAGCATGGACTTCACAAATTCATGTCGCACTTTCCCAAGAAAAGTGACACAAAAGTATAATTTTACAGGAGGAGGAGAGAAGTGGTTTACCTTGAGAAGCTATACATTTAAAATTCGTCAAAAGGAAATGTGGCAATCGGGCCAACGATGTAGATTTGTGACATTTTTGTCCAATAAGAATGGTTCTCTAATGCATTTTAGCCAATACTAAGAAATTTTTATTTTTCAGTTCTCACGTTTCTCGAGAAGGTACGATAGAACCAGTGATTTTTCAGTACTCCCTTGTGGAGGTATCACCCCTCCAAATGGTTGTGAGCACTTCAACTTTAAAATTGTTACGGTCAAAAATCGATAAATGCCGTGCAAAACTCCATTTACATCCTCGCAATTTTGATTTTTCAAACCTACAAACTTAAAATACTGCCTTAATCCCTTGCTACAGCGTTCATTAAAATATTCAACGTATGATTTATAAAATATGAAAGTAATTAAACTCCTTTAAATCATCGGTTTTAGTTTTCATAAAAAATAGCCATTTTTCTTTCTTTTTTTTTTTACTGTAAGTTTCCCCTGTAAGCTCGCTGCCTTGCATTCAAGGGTTCACGCTTCCGATTCCCGATGGAAACAAAAGTGGTTCGGAACCCACGTTAATATGTAAGTTCCGTCCTTTGGACGTCATATTCACCCAATAGAAGGCAATTGGAAACCACCATCGGTATCCAGGAACCTTTGGATCAGGATCCGGCTCCGGGAAGTACACTCATAATTTTTATAATGATATAACAGGTCGTTTAGTTATTACCCGAGTTCCTGCGTAGCCTAGTCGGTAGCGCGCTCGACTTCAGTGCGAGCGGTCCCGGGTTCGATTTCTGGTGGGGGCTCAAAAATTTCGGTGTTCACCCAACATCGTGAGGACAATTGGGGAGCTGCTGTGAATAAAAGACAGTGGCGATCACAGTGAGAGCTTCGGCTCTCCTCTCCCAACCCGTCTGGTCAGCGTGGGAGCAGTAGACCAACTCCTCCCTTCGGGGAGAGGTCTCATCCACTAGTGGATTGAATATGGCTGTGATTTATTATTATTATTATTAGTTATTACCCAGTCCCTGAACCTTAGACGCCTGAAGATCATAAATAAAATTTAAAAAAATATTACCCAGGAGAAGGGGGTTCAAGGTTGAATTCTGTGTGTTAGGAATAATAGTTTCGCTAAATTTTTCATATAAAGGGCGAGGGACCAAAATGATTACTATGTGCTGACGTAATACTTCAAGGACTACTAAATGCTGGTCACAGTACCATATTCGTGTATAGTCAATACGTAATTGATTTCAATGGTGGTTACCTTTCTACATAACATACAAAGAGGAAAAAACTTATCGTTCTGTGACATGTCTCTCTAAGTAAGTGACCTACCTAGTAGTAACTTTATTGTAGACCTACGACTTATATATTTTGTGTGTGTGTGTGTAACAAGGTCTTTTATGCATCATTAAAATAATAAAATTAGCCTAAAATAAATGTCATTTTGACAACATCGTAATATTTTATATAAAAAAAAATCATTTTACTCCTCGCGAAACAAAGAGAAGTACTATTTTAATAATGTGAATCCCGTTATGATATTCGTAGTTAAAAATATATTATATAGAGGACAGTGTTGTTGCATATAACATAGCTAGCGTGGAGCTCTAGTCATGGACAACTATCAGTATAAACGTGAAGTTGAAGAAGACGAAGTTGAGTTATCGCTGGAGGATGGGGAGATAGTGGAAACTTTAGCATTACTAGCTAAAGACGTTCAAGAAGAAGAAGAAGAAGAAGGTGATCGTACAATATTCAGTTTATTAAAATCTAGAAGAAATGGAGAAGATCGGCGTTCACCTTCATTATTATTATCATCAATGGTGAAGGAGGAGGATGATATTGAAGAGGTATATTCATGCATAGTTCCAAGGAAACCGGAGAAGCAGTTGAGAGGGAAGAAGCGTATTTTGGAGAAGGGAAATTATCCTGCGAAGAAAAGATTGTTTTATGGGAAGGACTCATCAGTAGAAGTTGAAGAGAACTCTTCATTAATATCAGGAGGAGAATTACCATCGATAGTGAGATCAGGACGAGTATTGTTAAAAGCAGTAAGACCAGCTATAAAGAAAGTTAATACAGCAACAGCTGTAGAAGCATCATCAGGATCATCAGGATCATCAGCCTTGGTGAAATCAGAGCGAGTATTGGTGAAAAAGGTTCCATCATCATCATCATCATCATCATCATCAATAACAACAGCAGCAGTAGGAACAGCAGGAGAAGGTGTAAGTAAAAGAACATTGAAAATTTCCAAGTGCAAATGTAAAAATAAGTGGGTGGATGAAGAATGTATACGAGGTGCATTAATCAAGTGGAATCCTAAATCATATTTAATTTGCGAAGGTTGTTTTAATGAAGAAAACAATCAATCTAGTCATGCGTGTTTAGGTTATATCAAGCCTGAAGAATTGGTTAACGGTGAAAAAATAGAACATTTTCGAAAACGGGTGTGGTATTTGCTATTGAAGCCATCTACAACGAATGAACTGTATGAAATATATAAAGAAGATAATCGTGAAGTGATTAATAATGTTAATGATGAAGTAATCATGAAGAATATGAAATTTGGATTATGGCGTATGGTTAAGATACATATGTCTTCAGTGATTGACATATTACATAAAAAAGATAAAAATGGAAAGAAGGAGTGAGAACATTGTAAGGAAATAAGAAAGAAGTGAAGTGAAAATATGTCTGATTATCAGTGTACATTTTGTGTGGGGGTATATATAACGGAGCGGTGTGTTGTGGAAACCTTTAGGACATATTTAAAGGAAAGTCCTATTCGATGTAATGACTGCAAATTAAAGGTTCCTCATAATAACTGTATATATATGTGGAATACAGGAAAAGTGTTATCAAACATTTGCTGAAAGAAGTAAACGATCATGAACTATTTATGGAGTATTATGAAATTTATAAACGACAGGGTCATGTAAGTATTTCCATGAACACTTTTTTCAAATCTTGTAGAGAATTAGTTCATAATAGTGAATTCATTGCTCAGCTCATACCAGATGTAATACATGAACAATTTTCAGTAGAAAACTGTAAGTGTGCCTTCAGATCAGTACATTATTGATGTGCAGGGATTTAAAATCTCTGCGCATGAGTTTATTATGAGAGAATTTTGTATCATAGCGTGTGATGCTAGTCTTTTATTCCACTGTTTAGTAAAACTTCCATGTGACATTACGGAAGTGGGAGTATTATATCAAAAACAAGTACAATGGTTAACCCAGAACTTTCACGGTTTACACTGGGACATAACAAATGGATACAGCGTTTCACATCTTCGTAGAATAATTTTTCAACTATGTTCAAGTAAAGCTACATTTTTTTGTAAAGGTCTTGAAAAGGTACAGCGGATTAAAAAACTATTTCACTTGGAAACTGTGAATCATATAAGTGAAAATGAATGTCCTGCCCTGAAAACATTAAATTTGAACACTGGTATCTCTAAGTGTACTTATCATGACCCTGTTGAGGTGAATGCTTGTGCATTAAGAAACTGTTTTCAATTGCAACATTGGATGAAACATGAGAAACCACAGAATCTTGTAAATACCTTATTAAGAATACAGCTGTAAGAAGTATGTGTAAGTTATTTTATAGATCAGTTTGCTTTATGTTCTTAATAAACATTATACTTACAATTTATTTTCTATATTTTATTTCATATAACCTTAATAATAATAATAATAATAATAATAAGCATATAAATGAAAGATTTCTTTTAGTATAATAAAATTTTTATTTACATTTTTCTTTTCTTTTGATAATTTTTTTTACAAGTGATTTTACAATCGTATCATTTTTCTTAAGATTCGTAGTGTAAAAAGAAGAGAATATATTTTTTTCCTCGTACAGTGAAATAAATAAATACAATACAGAATAGTCCACAAAGAATAGATTCTTCATGCTGAATTTGTGTTTTGTTTACATGATATATTTTACAATTTCGTTTTTAAAAAAATACAATTGGTTTACTAGGATCATTTCCAAAACTATCAAAATATTGTCCCCGTCCATGTTTATTAATATATATGGCAGTCCAGTGAGTTGCAGGGGAAGTTGAGGGACTTAAATTTACTATACGTGCTGCCGGATATTCAACCTGTTTTGGTAAAGTGTCCACTGAATAAATTCCAGTAAGCGTAGTTGCACTAGCACAGTCCTGAAGAATAACTTTTAAAATTTCATCACTCCACACCACAATTAGGTTCACTAATTGGTGTTGGTTCATACACTGTTCTATTTTTAGGTAAAATAAAAGAATGTACATGATAATATGTTAAATACTTTGCATACAGTGATGCTTCTTTTAAGGCACAGCGAAAACTTGTAAACTGGTGAAGATGATGAGCACAACTTTGCGATGGAAAAGCTAGTGAATTATATTTTGGGCATTTTATATCTTCTAAATTAATCACTGTTCTTTGTAGAAGAGACTGTAAAAAAATCTGACGTGCTTTTCCATGCGCATACACACTTTCACTGCAGGAGGTATACTTAGTGACTATGTTTTTAACTTCCTCATATTGAACTTCGCCTTCAATCCACTCTAATCCAAATACATGTTGACTTAAATATTCATTTGCAAATCTCAAACTTGGAATAGTAATTTTTGGCATTGGAAAGGGAGGTTTGAAAAGCCAGGTTTGAAAACTATTAGCATCAGGATTAACTATGGCTAGTTCTTTCACTATAAAATTATTTTCCTCATTACACTCAAACGCGGAAAAGTGTATTACAGTCCTCATGGTCACTCTCAAACTGAACTAAATTTCACATCGTATGATCTGTATATACATTACGATCTTTATCAATCTGAATAAGTGAATCAAATTGAGCGTAAACAATACATGAAATAGAATATGTTAGTGGTTGACTGAACCCTATTTTAAGATTAACGGGAGAATCCTTAATAACATCCCATGTAGAATCATCTAAAGTATTAGTAGGAGAAAGAATAAAAGCATAAAGAGTTTATCCATGAGGGTAATCAGAATATGTGACTATATGACTTACATTTTCATGAAATATACCAGTTCCAGAGAACAGAGTGTGAAAACATTGAACATATAGTTGATTATCATAATCTGGAGTAAGAGGGGTGGGAGGATAAAATTGGGAACCAACTTGTACTTGCAACTTATTAATATTAAAAGTTTCAACGTGGAAGGGATTTTCATGGTATTTTCCATTGAATGCAGTATTTGCAGTAAAACCTATAATAAGACCCTTTGGTACATTTCCAAGAAATATGTTATCAAGATTATAGGAATTAACATTTGCAGGAATAGTGTGTACTCTTGTTTCAACTCTAGTCAATAGTAATTTTGCAGTATCATGAGTCATAAAACTGTTTAAGTGTAAAGCTAAATCAGCAGAAATATTAATTCGACGAACATAGAGAATAACCTCTTCTAGTTTAACTTTAAATGTAGAATTTTCAGCTGCCATTAAGCAGAATGCATCTTTACTACGACTTAATTTTATTGAAAGATTAACTTTATTTGGAAGAACTCGATTAGATCCTGAAATATCTGTATGAAGTCGTCCATACATATCAATGGAAGCGCTACCAGTAACAAGAGATTTTCGTTTATAATAACCAGCATTATTTTCATTGAGACTATTAAAATGCCCTGCAGTATCCTTATACCATAATCCAGTGGTTAAATGAGTTTTACTTGCATCTTCAGAATAATTAAGTAAGGTTTCAAAGTATGCTCTAAATGGGTACGTACTATTTGAAGAAGAAATAATTTTATCATTTAAAGAAATATCAACTTGGGTAAAAAGTGAATGTAAAAAAATATTTATCGGCGCTACATTATCTGCTACAAAAGCTGGTGATCCTTCCGCTGCTACTTGTAAATTATCTCCGTTCCCCCTTAATACTTTACACTTGACATAAAGATAAATTAAATACGTGCAGGAAGAATATATTCAGCAGTATCTCCAGGCACAAGAAATTCTATAGGTCCATCAGAAGAAAGCGATGAAATTGGTCGATACTCTACCATTCGAGATGATTCAATAGCAGTTTGTGTCATAGGGACAGAAACTAAATCAAATTCATTCGTACAACATTCATTACTTTTAGGTGTAAGAAACGACATTTTTTTAAGTGAAAATATCTCTACTCTTTCTTTTATTAGAAGCACTTCGTCTTTTTAAGATTGGTGGTCCAATACGTATAGAAGCCTTACGTTTTCGTGCCCTTCTTCTACCACTACCACTAAGCAACTGATTAACTTTATTTTCAGCTTTTGTTCTTAAAGATGATCCTGCTTCGCGAACTCGTGCTTTTAAAGATTCCTTAATAGGTCGATTTTCTAACATATCCCCCGCAACTTGTATTCCTATTTGTAAGGCTTGTCGTCCTACTGTTTTTGCTCCTTGTTTAAGGAATGGCATAGCAAATCGAAATAATCCGCGAAATAAACTCCCCATCCCATGTCCCCGTTGGTAAACAGGTCCTGCAAAGTAAGGTATACCTCTACCTCTATGCATAACTGTATAGGATTTCATTTTGATGAGCGCTTAAAGTGAAGTGTTAATGTCAATGTCCCGGATGCGAATGGTAAATTTCGGCCTGCATGATCTTTTAAAAGTATTTCTACAGTATCAAATGAAAGTTTTGCAAGTAGAAAATAATGCACATTCTGAAAAGTTATGGTTTGTACTTTTCCATGGTGATTATCGGTTATACCTATAATTCGTAAAAGAGGTGCTTTTGTATCACCTACAAACTGAGGTTGAATAATATTTATATAAACAAACATTTGATGAGGATATCCAATGTTTAAAAATGGCTGCTTAGGAATATGACTATCTTTTAAAATTTAATATTAGGTTCAAAACCTAATTGTAATTCTAATATAGATGATAAACGTAAAGATTTTATACTATCATCAACGTGTACAGTGACAATGTTTGAATATTCAAATTTTATACTTGAATTTATTTTATTCAATTCATCTAACAATTGTTGAACGGTGGAATAATAACCTTGTGCTATTTTATATTTTACATTATCATACCATATTATATTTTGACCTAAAATAACATTATCACATGTTAATGGAATATGAATTTCACTTAATCCTACCATCCATGAATCATTTAAATGTATTCGATTATTAAGAATATTGAAAAAATGTGTTGGACTATTATTAGAATAACTTTGATTACTTCCATTAGAACTAAGTGTAATGTAAAAACTATACTCACTACTTTCAGAAATCATTTTCTTTTAAAATGTAGTGTTATGGTTGAAGTTCCAAATTGAAATGGCAAGTTTTCCCCATGCACATCTTTTAAGTCTACTTTAAGAATATCAAAATATTTCTTTTCAACTTTAACATAATGTGGACAATCAAAAATGAAAGATTTTATTTTTCCATAATGATAATCTTGAACTCCAATTTTTCGAATTAGCTTGCCATAAATAGGTTGATCTTCACAATATCAATACAAACATTTATTTCTGAAGGAATAAGATAATCTAGGTTTGTGTGAAAAGGTGCAGGAATATTTAGAAACTTTGGTTTCTTTTTCGGATTCATGGGATAAAAGTGAACAACACGTGTATTCACTTTAGAATTATTAGTAAATCCTAACATATTTTGCAAGCCCGGACTCATCATGAAGAGATATTCACGTTTAGGACTTCGTTTATGAAAAATATAAACTTTATCTCTACTTTCCTCATATTGAATAGTTATAGGATTTTGTTCTATTACGACTTGATCATTCGTGATCATACGTTCAACACTAATCATTTCTACTTCATGAAGATTTTTATTAATACTACTACTATCGTCAAATGTATGTAAATTTTCTTTCTCATTATATTCTTTTTTCATTTGTTTAGGTAAAGTCATACGAATAATATCTAAAACTGAATGCACTGATTCATAATATCCAGCTGGAAATTTTACAGCATATTGTACTATATTTTTATCTCGTATTTGAATAATAAGTTCTTCCTTTTCAATATTATAAAAACTCCACGGAACAGAAAGACCAGTTAAACCTACTACCCAATTTCCCGTTAAATGAATTGGCTGACAAAGTTTCGTAGTATACGAACTTGTTTTATTTTCGAAAATATTATTGCACGCATTTGATGGTAAGGTAAAACTCATCAGCCTGTTCTTGAGACAACATGATTATGACTGAACTAATTTTTGTTGAACCCAACTATTCATAGAAGAAGGATAACCTAACCATTTGACATAAATCCATCCCTTTTTACGTTTTAATACTTTTTCAATTAAATAGCTTTTCTGTTTTCCTATAAATACTTTTTGCAATTCCTGTTCATAAAATGAGCCTTTTATAAGTTCACCATTCCAATCTCGAATTTTATAAGTCACTGGATTATTTTGAATACACTGATCCACAATAAATATTTCACGAGACCATTTCGGTAAATATCCTTTTTCCAATTTATGTTTATATTTACTAACTCGAACATAATCTCCCGCTTGAAATTTACATTTCTGCTTAACTTTCTTTTCTTGTCCATATAATCTTTCCCAAATTTCATTAACATTAGAATCATTTA
>JAGDQP010051448.1:913-14014 GCA_022664845.1 Lepisma saccharinum | reverse complement strand
AAAAAGACTAGTAAAACAGAAGTACGTCAGGAATGGCGCGATAGAGCAGAGGTTATAGTTACAGACAACAAACAAAACTGAAGATTCTAGATTCGAACCCCACTCTAAAGAGTTGATTTTTTTTCGCCACAGACTTGATGTTTAACCCCTGCCAACTAGCAAGTTTAGTGCAAGATTGTAGCAAGTTTGCAGACTTGCAATGCCAACCCTCGTACAAACTTGCTGCAAGTTTGGGTGCTATCTGGGATCTCATTTATTATTATTATTATTATTATTATTATTATTATTATTATTATTATTATTATTATACACACTACGCTTTGCAATTGGGCTACTAAAGTATTTTCCTACAATGGACCAGGTTTTGTAAGAAAGAGATGACGTCAAAGGAGAAACCTGATCTGTGTTTGTCGTCAGTGCGAATTTAGCTTGAAAATAATTTTTCAGAAGATGAAGTGGAGCCAATAAGACAAGCTAGAAACCCCTTCAATCCTGAAATACCTCTTCATTGAAACAAGCAAGGACGCAGAATATCTTTTCGTCGTTTCAACTGATTCAACATTGAAACTAAGCCTCCAACTTTCAGTCTCAGTGACTGCTTGAGTGGAACATTATTAAGATCGATATCCAGTGTAATAACAGCCTTTTTTTTTCAACTAGAATTTATGCTCGGAAGCTTGTAGAACAGAGAAAAAAAAAAATTCCGATGAATGACAATCGAGATGATCCAGAAATCACAGCAAAAAATAGTGTTATTTTTACTATTACATTGTACATTTATTTTTACAATGTAAAATTATATTCCACAATACATTTTCTTTCTTTAATTTTTAACAATAAAAATCAGATTTTACAATGCTATACAGTACAGTAAAGGAGTAAAATACAACACATTAATGGAAGATGGATAGACCGGAAATCCAGGAAGCTTCACCATAGCTTAAATACATGTTCTTTCTAGTAGATAAGTCATCATCACTAAGCATGTAGACGAGCGAGGATTTTGGAGGGAAAAGCTGTGTAGAGTTGAAGCTCGTAAGAATCGCAACAAAGATTGGCTTCGACGAAGTCTTAGATGAAAGAAAGGAAAAGAAGAAAAAAAACGCGAAGAGGATCGAGAACAAACGGAATCTCCCATTGAAATCTGCAGGACTTGTTCTTAATGACAACAGAACAATAGCACCTAGTTACTTTGTTGGCGGTGCGATCTATTGTTGGCGGGCGAGAAGAGGAAGAGAAATGACAACAAAATGAGGAGACAAAAAAGAGAAAAGTAGGAGGAGAAGGAAAGATGAAGAGGGGAGCAAAAAAGAAACGGACTTAACCACGCCCATAAGTTACGTCATCGTTTTGTTTACTTCTAAAAAGATTCCCACAGAGTACAAGAAAAGAAGTGTCTTTAACTCTTTATAAAAGAAGCTTCAGAATACACTACCGTTTTTCGTATAATACTTTTTTTTTAACATTGAAAGCAGAAATGCAGAATTTCTATAATGGTTAGTTGAGTGTCGTCTTGTATGGCTCTGTTTCCTAATATATTTTTTTTCTCTGCTCCATACGTCTATGACGTTTATGAAATTTAAGTCTTCTATGAAGTTTAAAAAAGTTTTCCCGCGCTATTGTCAATATGACACTCTTCGCCTAGAAGCTTCTAAACAGTAGTATATCCGTCGATACTTTTATCCACGGCTCTAAAACTTCTCATAGAAGACGTCATAACATGAACGACTTGTCCTCAGGAAATAGAACGCTGCTTGGTCCACTGCTGTGGGCGGTAGTCAAACATCACAACACAAAATCTCGCATTTTATTGTACTGTACAATTTTATTTATTGTATTTGAATCTGGCACTGTCGCTTTCCAAACAGGAAGAATAAAGAAAATGATGACATATAAGTTATTCATTCAGAGAAAAAAGTTATATCACAGAGTCAACACTGGTGTGATTACTGTGTACTTGCATTTGTCGTCTGGCATCACGATGACTTTGCTGGCCATTGTTTGTCATCGGATGGACGATGGATCCTCTAGAGTCCATTCGTCAATAAACTTTGAATAGCAGATTGTATTCACGTGTCACACGAGTGCCAGTAAATAGTAATCACGCCTTGATCGTCTTTGCAGCATAACTCCCTCTGGCACTAAATGCTTCATAATTCCTTCCTGTAGATTTTCTAATGTGAAATATTGGCTCTTATATACCTCAAATTTATAGATCTTAACTTGTATTTAGCGATTTCCTAATGGGATATAGAGATAAGTATTGTACAAATGTCAGTGGACAGCAGCGAATAACCAACTATTAAGCAGTAGAGGGAAATGGATGAGGCAGATATATGACAGACCAGGTACAGAGTAGCGATTATAGGGCCAGGGAAACAATTAAATAAAATATAGGTTCCTGGTAAACTACAAGTAACATGTGTAAGAAGAACTCTAGGTTCCATGTTTAGAAACTTAAAATTCGTTCAGGACGCTAAAAACTAAATCAATTCTTAAAACTTATCAAGTACCTGTACATACGGTAGAAAGGAGATTTGTCCGAAAAGCATCCAACCATATTGCGAAAACCGATCGTCGTTGACTGTGATAACGTAGAGCGTGACCATCGCGTTTACAACGTTCAAATGGGTAGATAATCAAAATTGTACTTCAAACAAGGTAAATCGACGATTGATACTGTGCGATTTTGAAGATAATTTAGCCATTTCACGGACTATCCTTTTAGAGATCTTGACAAAGATTCTAGGCATGAAATATGTGTCAGTGAAATTCGTTCCCCACCTCCTGTTACAAGACCAGACGAAATTTCTGGTCCACGTCGCGCAGAATTTGTCAGAAACCGCTAATAATGACCCAGAGTTACTAAAAGGAATAATTAAAAAACGTTAGTTTCATGTTAACCACAGTCATAATTCCTTCAACATTTTCGGGTGTTCTGTCTGTTAAAGGCTTTCCATACAATGGATCACTTTTCACAGATTTCCGGCCACTTTTGAAGCGTCAGTGCCACACATTTGCCTGGTCCTCAATAACTGACTTATCTCCATAAGGTTTCTTAATCATTCAAATCGTTTCCACGGACGAATGTCAAAGTTCGAAGCAAAAATGGATGTAGATTCACTATTCTACTCAGTTTAAGTTAGTTATTGCCTTCATTGGGAAGGCGACGGTGACACATACGTCACTCTGAAATATCTTACTAGCAATTAAGTAGTAAATTCACAAGATGTTGCAAACTCTAAGAAATAATTAACATCATGGAGTCAGGATAAAAGTACAAAATTCGCATTGACGAGTATACTTGAGCGGCTGCTTTTAGGGCCAGGAAAAGTAACACTTTTTCTTGACCTGAATTGAAAAACATCCCAAGTCCACCGGAGTATCTTTTCAGGAGGAACAAAATCAGTCCAAGGTCTTTGTATATTATGCTATTCAGCGGAAATTATTTTGTATTAAAAAAGAGTTTCTGTGGTGGGATTACGGTGTAATATTTAAGCAAGTGGATAGGCCTTAAAACATAGATACCGAAGAACAAAAAAAAAAAAAAAAAAAAATGCAAATAGGAAAAAAAAGTGGACTTGTGATGTTTTTCAATTCAGGTCTTCAATTCTAGACAGGACCATACCATTTTTCTTCTCGAGTAAAATATAGGACCGTTTTGCCCTGACCTATATCAGGTAAAAGTCTCTTGTTACATACAGGAGGAGAAGAAACCTTGTTTGATAAATACGAAATCAGAAGAGAAAAGAGAATAATTGAAGGCATAATAAGGTAACACCTTCGTTTGATCTACATATTTTTGTTTATAATTGCACTATTCGATATATCCGCTCCAGTGTAGGCCTAACCTGGAACGGTGTAGACCTGACTGAAATGGGAAATCGCGGGAGAACAACGGGATTTCCCCCTCACTAAATATTTTCAGGACAGTTCTCCACCCCCTCTAACTGGCGGTAGCCTGTACCAGGGAAAATTGCCTTGATTGTTAATTCTTTTATAGTCTACCCTTAATTTATGTATGTTTTTAGACATGCTGAATTTCAATTCATATATCTTCCTAAGTAGACCAATCGAAGGTCATGTTCTCCGCATTCTATTCCGTATCAACTTCTCTATTCCCACTCTTGAGCTATGCGACCCTAGTACTTTTCACATATTGTCTTCCATCTTCTCTGAAACTAGTTACATACTCTTCTCTTTGACAAATTACATCTTGCTGCAGACATCCATTCATCTAGTCATACCGAGCGGCCGTAGCTCAGTTGGTAGAGCGTTGGCTTAGTAATTGGAAGGTTCTGGGAACGATCCCAGCGGTCGCCTATCCTGGTACTCACACCAAGCAAATGCGGGATGGTACCTATAAAACTAGGTCCTGGCCGTGGACTGCGTGTGTTGTGTGGAGCGGAAACTTGGATTCTACAAAGAATAGATAATTGGAAAGCTTTCATAAATTCAATTTATCCTATACATGAATTTGTCCCCATTTTTTCTTATCTCAGTATTACATTCAGAACGATTAACCATAGAAAATACCTGTTGTGCTGCAACCAATGCTATATTATAAACTGTTAATATTCAAACACATAACGTAATATTTAGATCAAATGATTCCGCCAGGATTTTCAGTTCGGGGGATGTAAAGTCGAAATTTGGAGGGTAATCAGGGTATACGTGGAGTTTTTAATTTTAAAGTTGGGGTGCTATCGAGGATTTGGGGGTAACATTCCCCCCTCCTCTCTGGTGGAATATCTGGGCAACGCCGTTAAGGTAAAATTCCTGAACTGATCTGCATTGTGTTAACTCTCTTTCATGTGATTATAGATTGACAACAGAGATTTATGGATCAGTTCCGACATCGACCACGTATTTATTCGGATATGACTCCAAAACCGACTCAGTGATCTACGCCAGTTCCCCACCCACCGCAGACTCACACAAGTGCAAATAACCAACCCATTGTATAAATTTTGAATCACTTTTCATTTGGAACGGGGTGTCGTTATAAACCCATTTTGAAACAGTGCCCTGTTGAGATGACCAAAGACATTTCGTTTGTGTTGTTTTTTTTCGTTCTCACGTCCTTTTGAATTGTACAAGATGCGAAGGCGTAATTGGGGGGGGGGGGGGGGGGACAAGGGATCCTCACTGCATTGGCGGAACAGAGAGCCACGCATGATGTACCGTCTCTGTTTTGTTTTCTGCCTTCCATTCTTTTGTGGACAAAGCTTGCTCCTCGTCTATACGACTGAAAACAAAAATGGCAGCCATGTTTGCCCAGCTTCTTGGACGCTCATCGACATTGAAAGAAGGAAGATGAAGCAGAGGGGGGAGGATTGCATTGTTCTTATAGAGAAGGCTGACTACAAAAAGACAGAGGAAGAGAGAAAACATATTCACATCCCTTAAAGAATACGAGAGAGAGAGAGAAAGAGGGAGAGAGACGAATAATAGGGGTACAGAAGAAACCCAATGATGACATTCAGAAACTGAAGTCAACTTGAGAATATGCCGCGGGGTGGGGATGTACGTAAGGGGACACTATAATGCTCTTCAATGCTTGCTTGGCCTTGCCTTCTTGTCCATAATGAGACCATTGCTAAACTACAGTATGACAATCAAATGTCAGGGTTGCCAACCACAGAATCTTAAAAATTTCATTCTATTTTTAGTAACTTCTGTTGAAATACCTCCGCACCAATCTTTTGAATTCAATCAAATATAGGAGAGGAAAAATATTCTATTACCGTTGAATAACAACGATAGTTTAAAATTTTATATTTAATAAGAGCTACATTGAAAATCAAAGTACACTTAGGGCACATTATGTCCCGAAAAAAAAATCACATTATGTTCCAGTTTTACTACGTTTTTAGTGCATAATATATGAACTTTTGATAAACTACACCACATTTCAGGGTTGGAAAAAATAAGTTTTATTAAATGAACAAAACATATGTTTAAAACGTATTTTTTGTGTTCTTTTTTTTTAAAACGCGTTTTTTATAGACCGCAAAAACGTTTTAAACAATTTCTTAAAAATTAAAAAAAAAGTATGGTAGGGGTTATGATAGGTGCTCAATCTGCAGTAGCCTCTATAACGTTTCAATCGCGCTTTCGGTATATTCATAAGCACTTACTAGAAATTGTAGGTTCTATTTTACCAAATTTGATGAAATTTGCTATTTATTAAAATTCATTGTCAACATAAAATCGGTCCTAGACGTGTTATCACAATAGTCTGAACTTAAGATGAGTATACGTATCGTCACTGTTATTTTGCTCCGACTAACTTCCTCTTAACGAACATACATTTTACTCTTTTGATCTTCTCGTAGGGTTCTTCCAAGTGACGTCATATAAATTTGTAGTTGGAGTGCCTACTTGTATGGAACCCAGGCTTTACGCACATTGGGTGTGGCGACTCTCAACAAGTAAATCCGACCTAGGGTAGCAAAAAGCCACTCTAGCAGATCAGCTGCGAGATTTAAATGAAAAACTTGGTAATATCTTTTGATGAGCAGTTTATTAAGACGAAGCGTCCCAATAAAATTAAGATTACATCAAGGAAGATTTTACATCCCTTTTGTACAATATATAACTTAGTCAAACAGTTTTCTGACTACAAACTTTAACTTAAAAATGTTAGTAAATATTCTCAACGCTCGAATGATTCATTGAAATATTGTTCAGTTGGATTTAAACTTTAATTTCCATTCAACATTATTTTTTGGTTCAACATCATAAATTACAGAACATTTTACCCTGCCATCTATCTGCAGAGTTTGGTGTAGGCCGCAAAACAAAACACTACGACAAGATGAGTAAAGCTGCTTGTTAAGCATTTGATCATTTAAAAACACAACTCAAACATTGAAGTTAGAGGTAAATCAGAAATAAGAACTTGAATTACCGGTATAAGTAAAGATATCTTCGCGTATGTGTTTAGTCAAATTTCGTCCAATTCTAAAACATACATTTCATTTGCGAAATACAAAATATGTTATGTGAGATTTTCGTAGCGGTCGTACGTGTTTCACACTGTCGTAACAAGCGGTAGCAAATTAATAACATTAAATCCAAGTTCGTTAAATTACGAAACAGTTAAATTCAATGACAGTTAAATCTAGTTCGAAAGTGCAAAAGTGCGGATGACCTTTAGATACCACCCCGAATATTCTAACCTTATGCAACATAATCAAACAAACTAAGTTAAAATTTCCTAACCGAATATAACTTAATAAACGTAAGTAACTCATAGATTATATTTTAAATTGGGCTATACTTTAGATGCCTTCTCGGAAAAACAAGCCAGCTAACCAAGCCTAAGCATTTGGAGGCTTGAGGTTCCCATATCAAACACAATAGAAGAAAGTTTTTAGGTGTCCCCGAACTCAAGCACCATAGTTGACAATGTTGCCAGCCTATTTTAAAATTAACTTATAGAAAGGTCTTGATTAATACAAATCTACACATCTATATTGATCTATACTAAATTTGATATGCATGTTCATTACGTACTGGGACAGGCACTCCAGGCACCGCAGTTTGTCAGAATTGCCAAACGGTTAAACAATCTGGATTACATATTTGTTACCGTTGGACGTATCCGCAGTGATTTACACAACATTTGGTATGTGCATGTTCATGTAGGTACTTCCGGTGCCGCAGTTGTCAGTGTTGCCAACCAATTTCAGAAAATAGAAGCTTTAATTGCTTCCATATTGTTGAACTTATTAGGACTAAATTTTGTATTTACGTACTGGGACTCGTCATAGAGGTACTTCAGGTCTCATAGTTCACAGTGTTGCCAATCAATTTTAAACATTAAATATTTCCTACTTCCATAAGTTCGACGTATCCGCACCAAACTGTGAGTAAACATATTCGACCCAATCGAAACATACTGTGGTTGTTCCCTGTACCCAAGCACCCAGTTATCAGCGTTGCCACCCTATTTTAAAATTCAATCTTTCCAATGGCCCCCATACTGTTACTTGCCGATAGCTATTACTATGCTTTCGAAAAAGCACGGGGAGAACCACCGGACGTGGCTACGTTATGAAATGCTTTGAAATAATATTTGCAACAGACTCATTAGAAGAAATCTATTTTTATGTAGTTGCTTGTTTACAAGAATATGCATTTATACAAATCAATATACATATAACAAAATATTTTTGTTACACTGTCTCTATCTGTTATACTGTTTTTATTACACTGTCCCATATTTTCAAAGTATGGGGCGAGGCTTGGAGCCCGGAGCATGAGGGAGCAATGCCTCCGAGTTTTATCGTGAAATACAATGCACTAGTAAACTCAAACTACTAGTTAAATCAAACTACTAAATCTCTGCTCTTGAATAGAAGCAGGTTATTTCCCGGAATTTTCAGCTAAAGATAATTTACTTTTGCGGACGGTAATCATGATCAAAAATAAATATCTTCCTTGAATAATACCGCAATTAGAAATTAACGTATTGTATATACGGGATGAGAGCATATTTCGGTAAGAATTCATAGTTTTAGTTTACAGTAAAGATATCTTCGATGTTGTATTATCTCTAGGAACTTAAATTCTTTCTATAATTTTTAAGTTCCTTGGAAGTTTATTAGTATTTTAATACAAACTATACCAAATAACTTCCGTCCATATAGCTTTAGTTAATTCCTTAGGTTTGCCAGGGTGAAGGTATAGGAAGTATAGCAATGTGGCAGTGAATGCATAAATAATTCTATCATTTCCCTCGTAAGGCTGCAGAAAACAAAGCAATATTAAATTGGGTTGAATCTTTGAAAGCTTAATTCCAAACCAGCTAATTACATTGATTATCTGCAGCGTAAAGCATAAAATACTTTCGTGTGAAAAAACGACATTTAAAAAGAAAAACGTTAAAAACTTCACAAAAACGGTTTTCCACAACACAACCCTGTGCAATGTGCACGCGCCGTGAACGGCGTATGGGGGATGTGGAAGTAGCGATCCACATATTCTTGATCAACGGCACGATGTGAGGTATGGTGGTCAGCCCCACGCTCGACTGCCTTTACCTCCCAAAGTGCAATGGAATACCAAAGATACTGTGGTAGGCCCTACTCTATTTGATAGGAGGGCGAGTATATCTCCGAGCGCCAGGCATGGGAGCACTGAAAGAAAATTGTCGAGTGTCCTGACCGGGATTTGAATTACACTTCTTGAAATGTTCTCTCATTCGGGCAACAAGGTCTGCCGTTTGGCTTTTACGATTTTATTATTTTCTTAAACTTCAATAAAGTGTGTTCAGATTAAATCATTTTCTCTTTCTGTGCAACCTATTGATAATGAGTCTGTAAACGAATAGCAAAGAAGAAGGGTTCCTATAAGTTCTACCACCCGACATAAATTATACCGAATAAGAGATGGTTATCAAATCTGCACTGTTACTCACTACTGTCTCTTTCCTCATAAACATAAAAAAGGGATAGAACAATGTAGTCATAGAAGCAAATACATGCCCATGAAGTTTTTCTTTTCCTGTCAGTTTCTTACAATAAATTAAAAAAGAAAGAATTGAAATATGAACATCTAGTTTCATGTTATTGATAGAGAATTAATATTTTCCGCTTCTAGGATTCAACGGATGAAGAACAAATCAAAACAACGCATTTTATGTCTCCACCTGTAGGCTTCCGGCGCCATAATACTAATTATTTTCGGAACTAGCTTTCACACAGGACAAATTGCATACGTTTTACTGGTAAAAGCACACCCTTTCGTAGTTCGTACTCTTAAAAATAATATAATACTTTCAAAGAAGAAAAATAAAATTAACATGTTTTAAACACGGTTTTAAAGAAACATTGTTTAAAACAAATGTATGGTTAAAACATTGGCCACTGTTTAAAACATTTTGTGTGAAACATTCCTACCCTAGTATTAGAAATTCAAAAATACTACCGTAGTTCAGTTGGTAGTATGTTTACTTTGCATGCGGAAGCTTCTGGGATCGATCCTACTGTTGAGTATTTTTCGTTAATTCATTCGAATACCGGGCTAGTACCTTCAAACTAGCCCGTGGCCCGCTTACTTCACGTATCCCCTCCTCTACCCTATCCAGGCCTGAGCAAAGGATATATAGAAACTATAAATAAAGTTCAATTCAATTTAAAAATTTTCCAAGTCTTTTTTTTTTTTTTTTTTTTGTACAAAAAAAAATCTCTAAAAAATCTCAAAATAACTGTCCCAGGATTTTGTTCTTTTAAGAAGCATAGGAAATCAGATAAATTACTAATTTTCGAGGACATGAGCTTTTGGATACATTTTCAAATAGTAAGCAATATTAAGTATTTTCAGCATTATGGAGCCAAATTCAAATCATTGAAGCAACATACAATGAAATCAAAAGCTTTACACATCCCCCGAAACAAGAGAGAGAGAGAAAAAAAAAAATTAAGTAGCCATCCAAATTGTGGAAAAGAAAATGAGAAAAAATCTCATTTGAACAGTCATTTCCGGATTAGGAGGTAAACAGGCTTCTGTTTAGTTACCGCATTCACTCTATTAGGTGTAATATGAGACGCAAATCGAAAAAGAAAAAGATGTTTTGATCTTTCCAGAATTATAGTTGTCATTAATTTTTTAAAATAGTTTCTTGTAATTTATAGCTTTTTATTATTTTACACATATGAACAATTTAGATGTAAACAAATTTACAAATTTTAAGACATGTTATCTATCCTGTTTGAATCCTTTATTCCATCTACTCTGCAGAATATCTGTACTGTATAATGGTTATTATAAGCATTCCCAGTATGAAAAGACTGTCATCTAGCCAATCCCACTGATCATCAGAGCATTCTGGAAAGAAATCAAGAAACAGGTAAGACACAGTAGATGATCGTCGTGACGAAAGACAGCAAGAGTCTAACTCTGGACGCAGCATCCAATGAATCCAGTTCAATCCACATACTTCTAAAGAACACGGGGATATCGTGAATATTATCCATTAAAGTGCGTGGCTCACCTGAAAATCTTCTATTGTAGATACGGATTTGCGAGTTCTGATTTTCTCTCTCGACTCCTAAAAGAGTGCTATTACCTGCTGATAATTCTTCTTGTGTCTAGCTAGCAAATGACTTGTTGATAAGTTGTCTGCAAACTGGGCACACTACATTTCTCGAAAGGTCATAGTAAATAAAGAAGCACTGTGCACAAAATTCATGGCTACAATTTGTATTAATTTTCAGAGTGCAAGTCTGTGAACAGATATCACACGCATCCGAGTTTTGAATACCACTAGGACCAGCATTTTTCAACAAGTGAACTGTCTCGATTTTCGGCAATTCTATTGTCACTTGCCGCAACAATGTTATATCACTTCTGTTACGACGTCTTGTTGTTTTCCTGCCGCGCGTGGTCATGAGATGATTTTAAAATCTATCGCAGTATTTCTTCTAAATCGGATGCTGTAGATTCTGTTACGGATCTTGGTGTGACCTTAAAGCCCAACCTCTCGTTTGATATGCAAATTAAGCGTATTATTATTAGTGAAGCTCACAGGAACCTCGGGTTTGTGATGAGATTAGGAAGCGATTTTTCAAATAGTAATGTTCTAAACAATTTATATACAGCGTATGTTCGGGCGAAGTTAGAATATGCTGCAGCAGTATTGCATCCTAATACAAAGAAGAATACTCGTCTAATAGAAATTATAGTCTAAATTTGTTCCCTTTCTGACTTACAAGGAAACGAATATATCCTAAGTTCGAAAAGTACTTGAACCTAGCAAACACAATTTGTATTTAATACACATCTCTGGAAAACAGAAGAGTTAATTTTCTATTATCTTTCCTACACAGACTACTACATAGCAATATTAACTCGGAAAGCTCATTGTCAGAAATAGGGTTGCACGTCCCGCACAGAGTTACTCGACCTCGTGATGCAGTTTTCCATCTCCCGGCCCAAAGAACGAATCTATTAGACATATCGCCTATTGGGAGAACGTGCTCTTTATGTAATTGTATTCTTAGAACGTGTCCTGATACAGATATGTTTAATATAAAAAATAAGTCAATTTCATTCTTATATATAAGGTAATGAATTGCTTTGACAGAATTTATCACTATGAATCTCCAAATATATAAATATGTGTGTGTGTAGAATATGACATGTATGTTGAACACCACACCTAGGTATCCAACCTGTCGTGTTCAATAAATAAATAAATTATTGGTGTTAATTGCTGAAGTTATGAAGGTCAGCAATTATTTGTTTCACTCCTCAATGGTTAAACTAATCAAGACCTTATAAATTTATGTGAAACGCTCATATTATAAGCATGAAACCACGAATGTGCAGGTGGAGGGTTTCTGGTTTCAGAGAAAATAGCCACAAACAACGGAAAGGTTATCACTCCGGGATATTCAATGGTTCAACTGATCGCGACTGTACATATTTATGTGAAACCCTTACATCATATGCTTTCATTTGATACCACATATGCACGGCCGATCCTACGGGGGGGGGGGGGACTCACCCGCCCATTCGTGATGAAGTCGGTAAATTCGTCATTCTTACAATTCGCACTCGGCAAATGCGTAATCGAAAATCTAATACTCTTCTTCCTTTTGAGCGAATAAAATTTAAATCTTTACAACTTCGAAAAATTATTTTCGTCAATATAGTTTACGTTGTACGGTTTATAAAATAAAAGAAACATACGTCGTCTTTTCTCAAATGCACATGAGAGCACCCACGACATTTCAACTCGTTGGAAATTTGAGATGCCTGAAGCAGGTGATGCCAACTAAAAGGCAATAGTGTAGCTAAGGAAGTCGCAGCAGGTCGATATGACAAAACAAGTGTTTAGCTCATTTCGGGCAATTGACTTGAATGTTTTAATGATTTATATGTAAAAGAACACGCATGATTTTAAGTAATAAATAATAAATTAACGAATATTTCGTCTTTTTCTTCTCGGTCATGAGAGTGAAAACAATCAATTTAATCTGCAAGAACTAGTCTGTCGTACCTAAAAGAAACGGAAGGTTGGAGAAACCCATTAATTTTACTAAACAAACAACGAGGAGTCCGAATCCTTTCCATTCTTTCCTCCGATGT
>JAGDQP010051447.1:0-14014 GCA_022664845.1 Lepisma saccharinum | reverse complement strand
ACAATACATGCTGGAGGGTATGATGACAATGACCACCTACTTGAAAGGGACCATGTTGACTATGCTTCAAATTTTTTCAATAGTAAGTGGGTCATGTAATATATCAAACTGTGCTGGAATGTTCCAAGAAACCCAATGACCAAGTCAATTTTGTGATAACTCTATTCCTGTATGACAAAACGACACGTGAAATTGACCTGAAGAAAGACACTTTCACCTAGTATTACACCTTTTTGAAATTGGGACATCATGTTCCGTTAGTGTATTTAAAACTTTATAGTGGACTTCATGTTGTGGCAATGAGGATCATATTTTACAATATAACGGTATACCTTATGTAACCGTTTGGTTTCCGTTCCTTCAACCGTTTCAACAAAATGTTTTTTGATCATTCCGCTCACATATTCTCCAAATCAATTTCACGTATTATTTTGTCGTACAGGAATAGAGTTATGCGAAAATTGACTTCGTCAGTGGGTTTCTTGAAACATTCCAGCACAGACTGATACATCACATGACCCACTTACTATTATACATTTTGAAGAATAGTCAAGATGGCCGCTTTCAAGATTGCGGCCATTGTCGTCATATCCTCCAGCATGTATTGTCTCCTGTCCAGTATCCATTAATAGCCATTTGATTTCAATATATTTAACAGTTTATAACAGAAAAGGCGTTTTCCGTACTCTGTATTTTATTTACATTTCGTCTTTCTCGGATTCCCCTGTCATTATTTGTTGACGGCAGCACCTATAATTGGGGCTGTGAACGTTTAACTAGGCACTGTACCTACATACGAATTTTCATCAAAATTGGGCTCTGACACCTGGCGAGTGTTCCTTGTGAGAAATAAAAAATTGATTTCGTTGACAATTAAAGAAAAATAGTTCCACCAGTTTCGCAGGACTAAGCTGGCTGAGGATGCATGATGACACCAAGTAGTCAAACTAGGAGTATTTAAACTTTTTATAAGATTAGTATTGAAAGTGCGCTGCGAAGTAGAGACCCACTTTCAATCATACTGTCTGCGCTGCTCAGCCATACCAAGCTTTAATTGCAAATTTTCTACATTTCCCTGTAGTACGGTCTGTCTCTCTCCCCACGCCAGCCAATATAGCTATAGCAACAAGCTCTTGTATTCGAGGTTAATGAGCGCCGCCGGTGTTCGAATCCCTATTGTTGAAATTGTTCATGCCAGAGGGAGGGGTGGACTAATTAGGTGACAGTCGCGTCAATTAACAAACTGTATTGCCGGTAATTTACGAACAGGAGATTCCGTCCAATTAAAACAAGGACTGAATGTGACGTCAATTTAATGGGATAAAATGATTGCCTGTGAAGGAGAAAATAACTTCATGAAGTTGACTCGACTCATGACGATTTTAGTCGAGTTTACCCGAGGCTAGTGAACCTATTAAAGTGCGCTATAACGCAAGTCATTATTTCATCCTGTAAATAGGATTTTATTTTCTTCTCTTTTTCCTGCCATTATTTGTCGCCTGTTTCGTTATGAAAGCACGAAACGAAAACATCATTAATTGACTTATTTCACAATTACTCATTCAAAAACCAGTTAGCTAAGCGAGAGTAAATTTGAAGGCAGAACATAGCACCTCCGTCTCGTAACACTTAGAAAATGAAACTTCTATACAGAAGAATCCAGTATTGTACAATGTTGGTAAATACTTATCTAATATGAAATAAATTAATTTAATATTTCATATTCGTATTTCCTTTCTAGAAGTAGCAATAAGAATGTCATATGCATATAATGCTACGAATTGATTAACTATTTTCAAGAAGGCAGAAGTTAAACTATGAACTTGAAATTACACCTTATTTATATATCTAAGAGCCCTTTTATTCATGCGACATTTGTCGTTGTGTCGTCGACTACAAATGTCGTTGCGATTTGTAAGTCAAGGGGAAAAAATGGTTGTTTTTACGCATTGCGACAACGACATTTGTCGTCTGCGATCTGTAAAACGTGTCGTCGTGTCCTAGAGATCGTCTACTGCAAAATGTCGTTGAACCTGCTCTAAGTACATGGAGTCTTATGGGTCCATTTATGCACGATGACATTTGCCGCATGCCTCGGCTGTCTATAGATCAGCGTTGACAAGCGATGTTTGGAGTTCCGTTGCATGGAAGTTCATTCAAGTGAGATCAGTGGCGAGTTATAAAGAGAAATGGATTATCTAGATACTGAACGATTCATAGACGAAATAAATAAAAAAATAGAGCATCATTTAAGATTGGTAAATTTACATTGTTTCGACTTATTTTTCAGTTTTGTTTCGTATTATTTACTTAGGATACATAGACTTCACGACCTTTTTTTATATATATAAATAATGGAAAATGCACTTTGTTCTGGATTTTATAGTGCAGTTTTAATTCATTTCCACGTGTTGGTCCAAATCACAAATTCGCGCCTTTCGATGCATGTAATATTACAAAAGAGCTCCGGAGAGGGATTCTCGGCCGGGTAGTCGTGCGATCTATAGGTCAACGACTCGGAGGTCCCGGGTTGGAATCCCGGCAGGGACATGGATGTATGTGGATTTTAACTGGCTGTAAATCGGTGAATCATGACGGGTCGAAGTCAAAACGTTACTAGACTGACCCATATAAAAATCAAGTTTACCAAAGATTTTCCGGAGAGGGACTAACAATTGGTGTTGACACCTGCCAACTGTAGGTAGAAGCGGAGATAAGAAAATTACCTTGTCTCTGCTAGAAGACTGTTTCAAGGCCATTGCTATAGATAGGTCTTTTGGCGTGCTCGCTTGTAAAGAAAGTCAAAACATACTGCACGTAAAATATTTGGTTATATTTTCCTTATACTTTCATTAGCAAAAATAAAAAATGTGTGTGGTCTGGCCAGGTATTCCGCAGAATTTTGAGTTTGGGGGTGTAAAGTCTATATTGGGAAGTTGTAAAGTCTATATTGGGAGGGTGTAAATGGAGTTTTGCACGGTTTCTATCGATGTTTGACTGGAATAGATTTAAAGTTCGGGGTGTTGCCGAGAATTTGGGGTGAAATCCCCCACAAGAGGTCTGACCTTTCATGCATTTAATGTCAGACAAGGGTAATAGGTTGAACTCACATATCCTAGCGGGCTTTGTGGTGGACAAACACCGTGTGTGAGTTCTGTCGGGATTCTCCCTTTCCTCACACTTTCTATTCCACCAGTTTCGTCTCATCATCATCCATCCGGCCTGAGTCAAAATTGCCTAAAGGTCTTTAAATAAATTTAAAAATTTAATATATTCAAGCATACATCAAAATATTTTTATTTTAGCGCGTATAACTTGAACAGTTTGATAAATGTTCTTCATGCAGGAATTGTAAAGATGGCTTGGCGCGTTTCAACAGTATTATTTTTCTTTCCATTTCTCACTAACTTGCAATACATGAATAACAAGGAGTGGGAAGTTTTGTTACTATTCTATTAGTACTATTTAACATAATTTGTCAATTTTTGTAATTTTCAGAAGTATGAAAATTTAATTCGTTCAAATTTTACACTGAAAGGAAACCATAATATGGTCAATATGTATATGTCATTTCATATTGTAGCAGTGTGGAGAAGAAATGGGAAAAGTTGCGGCCAGGGGCTTTATCAAACTATCACCCCCGTACTTGTGAAATGTTCATGAAATGCTATTGACATTATGAAAGAAAATAACAACTTGTTTCTCAACTTTCCACAGAGGTTGCCAAATGCCCCATCTATAAATCTTGCAAAATTTATGGGATGAACGGTCCACCTTCTTTTCCGCCTTTTCACTGCAATTCATTGATACACAAAATAGTTCATGCTCGCATGTATGCTCTTTGCGAATAGGCACTGACAACACTGGCACACAGTTTTTGAATGAACGACAAATGCCGCATGGATAAAAACGTATCTCAAGCCGCGACGACAATTTGTCGTTGACGACACAACGACACATGTCGCATGCATAAAAGGGCTCTAAGTCAGTGATTCCCTACTGGGGTTCCGCGGAACCATAGAGTTCTTTGATGCAGTGTTAGGGATTCCTCGATAATTATAATCAGTAAATATGATATGTTAAGAAGAGTTATTTGGTGTATGTACACCCTATTCGAAAAAGATTGACCGCATAGATTAGGCAGTTTTGAGCTGAAAATTCTGTAAGTCGAACTTCGAGTGTTTTCGCAATGACCCAAAGATGTCAGGTTCAGGGTAGGGTGAAGAGTGAACCTTCGCAATTGGGAAAAAAATGTGGAAATGTGTTTTTCATCTTGTAAGTGCAATAAGACATGTTGAAATGTTATTTAGTGTAGAAAAAAAGTACTGATGAGCTAAGGCAAGACGTAGCGGTCTTGGTCTTGCACACCCAGTCTTGGTCTTGGTCTTGGTCTTGGTCTTGCATCGGTATCCCTGGTCTTGGTCTTGGTCTTGGTCTTGGTCTTGCTTTTAAGAAGTTTATACGTTTCATGCGTAAATTTTACACCGGATATAGGGAATTAGTAAAAGCTAAGCGTATCATTGCCTACCTTAATGCGTCAGTAGTAACGGAAATATGTTATAATGTATTGTTTCTCTTCATTTAAGTGTACAGAATAGAAGTACCGAAGTTCAAATTCGCTTTAATTTGAACAACTTCACTAACATTTTATTATTTTACTTTTAGTTTACTTGCTGTTTTAGGCACACAACTATGTGTCATAAGATTTGAAAGAATGCAATCATGGGTTATCGAAAATGATGGCCAAGATAACTTAGACATTCCTGTTCTTACCTTGTAACAATTCATAGAATTGTGTTCTGTGTCATCTTATAGACACTGTTCCAATTATTTACCATTCTCCGTGCTCCAGGTAAGTTCCAAAGGAAGACCAAAAATACACGGATATTGTGTTTAACTAAAACTTAGTATTGTTGTTTTCGTCTAAGAAGCACTCATGTTCACAAACCCAGACAATTGGCGATAATGTGACTAATCATGGCTCAAGCGAGTTCTGGCAGAAGAGTGATAGGCTAAAAAGTATATAATTACTTACAAATTTCAATTTGAATTTACTTAAACCTAGCAGGCATCTATGGACCGTACGTATGTATATGTTTATTTTGGAGTGTGGAAAGACACTAGAAGGCAATTAGATACCTTTATTATGAGAAAAGGGGAATTATATTGGAGAGAGAAATAGAAGAAGACGGTGTATTGAATTTCTTAGATTTGAGAATAACGAGAACAGGGGTGGCAAGTTTGTAACGTCGTGGTTCCAGAAGGACTGTGCAGTGGGTGTTTACTTCCATACGAGAAGTGACGTCAACGAGGGAACAAAACTGAATTTATTAGGAATATGGAAGAAAGGATTGGTATGATAAATATGGAGGAGGATCAAAAGGAGAAAGACACTGAAAAGCTATGGGAGCAGTTAAAAAGGAATGATTACGGTGAAGAGGACAGGAAGAGGAGTAGGAGGAAAAGGAAGGAAAACAAGAGAGAGCGGAAGATAAAGAAGAAAGGATGTCACGGCATTGAAAGTGCAGGAGCAATCGCAGAGATCAGAAGAATTCTGAAGAGGTAAGGGATTAAGACATCCAGGAAGAGTGGCATGAGGATACTAGTGTAATATCCACAAGATTTATTGGAAAATAACAAACAAGGACTACAAGAATTGGCATACGTGCCGAGTTCAACGTTGATAAGTGATTATCAAACTGTGATCCAACGGCCATGTAATAATCATTAAATGTGTGCAATATATCTGAGTGGGGCGAAAACAACACAGCAAAACTTCTAACTATATTTTAATAGCCATCTGTGTTGTTTTTAGCCACAGACTAATTTTGGTGCTTTAAGCACACATGTTCATGTGCAAATCTAGATCAGTGCTGTTTATATAGTAGTTCCTTTGGAGTTTGTGGGCACTTCCGCATACACCTAACACCCTGCTGGACACCATGGCATCAGTCGTGTAAGTTATTTCCTAGGCAGATTTGCCACTTTGTTTTCTTTCTTTTTATAAAGGTAGAATTTCATCTCTTGTTGCATCTTTCATGTACTTAACTTTAAGAATTGGGAAAGCAGCATATTGGGAAGATACTCAAGTTCTGGGACGGCAGGTCTCTCGCGAGTGTAATTTCTTTTGTACACGTACAACTACTGTTCATTGATTCTGACAGATTGAAAATAAATGTTAGACAACTGGCACAAATATTACTGCCTTGTAATTTATTCAAAACACTATACTACCAAAATTACTACCAAAATTACTGTTGATTAGAACCCATTTTTGGTCAAAAATAAATTTAGTAACTAATCTCAAGAATACGTCGAAAATAAAAATATAAAACTTAAGGGGGACGTCACACTAGATATCATTAGAACAAAGAAGATGAGATCGAAAGCGGACTCGCGTCAAAGTGGGATTATATATGAAGTGCCGTGTGGGATGTGTGATATTGTGTATGTGGGGGGAAACCAAGAAGAGACTACAAGAACGTTTGAAACAACATAAGTATGATGTCAGATTAAGGAGAGACACTAATGCTATTTTCAAGAACGTCAGTGAAACGGGTCATGAAGGTATCTGGGAAGTGGCCACAACAGTGGAGCATGAATGTAGGCAATTAGTTAGAAAGTGGAAAGAAGCGAAAAGGGTAAGAGAGGTAGCCGTTAAGGCCATGAACTGGAACAGTGGACTGATGAAGAGTGGGAGGACATTTTGAAAACGTAAGAAGTGAGGAGGAAAAAAGATAATATGCGGACGCTAACCGGCAATTCTTATAGTGTTTTCTTAGAAACCATTATTTGTTATTTAATTTTATTTATTTATATTTATTACTTTTATTTTTTTTAAATTTAAGTGTTATTTTAGTTTATTCCTTAATTACTTCTGGATTTTTCGTAATTTTAATTTGTGAGAAGGTCTTTATATATTTAGAAATATAATTATTGAATTTTTAAGCTGCTACTGTTTAAGCCGGTGTAGGAAGGGACTTGTTTTGGTCAAAATATATTTTTAAGAAGGCGTTTCCGGCAATTATAAGTTAAAAGTTGTTTGTTATCTGGTGATTCATCAAATTTGGCATATGAAAGGCAGGTACCCTCGGCCGGGGGACGGCAGCGCTAGGGAAAGAAAATTGAACAATAATTAGTAGTGACCCCTGATTGGTGGAAAGAAAAGACGATCTGCTTTCCTTATTGATTAAGTATTTTTTTCTATATTCAGTTGTAGAATGTAGTCTGAGAAAGGAAGTGGTATACTTCCAAACCGTTACTTTTAAAGTTATTTTTGTTATTACAGATTTCAACCTTGTCAGAAAGCTTTGTTTTTCTTTATTCAAAATGGATACTAGGCCATATTGTCATAACATCCATTTTTGTCAGGCTATTTGAGGACTGTAATACTACCCTGTCCTTTAAAGCTTTGGCGAAGGTAAAGGTATAGTTTAACAGGTTTGAGTCACGTTGTTGAAGCAGAATATGTTTTTATAATGTTTATATAATTTTAAGAGTCAAAAGTATTATAATAGAGTTGACTAGCAGAAGAATTCAGGATCGGTCTCTGGGTGGATTGCACTAATTGAGATACCTTAATATTGTATCGGTTATAATGTTTACTAGAAGCCAGGTTCAGGTTTGTAGAAAGTTGAGGAGTAAGTTGTAGTTTTGAAGATACTTTGCTGGGATTGACTTGATGCGACTGAGAAACACTCCGGAGATACATTAGGAATTAAATGATGTATGCATTGTGGCATTGAAATAACTATGATAAGAGAAAAGTCTCGAATTTTTAATGAGTATCATTGACAAATACCACCTACTAGACTGTTCAGTGAATATATTTGGGCTTTAATATTCTTATAGCGCTATGTTGCTAAGCTAATATTTTTTTCCCTGTGTAGGATCAGTACTCATGTAAACTTGCCTAGATTACATATTGTTTGACGAAGTCCTGGATTATATTACCTTTTAAATAATTCGCGTTTTGACTTAGCTAAGGTTGAAGGATTACCGTCCCACTTGATCAGCAATTCCATGTTTACCATATATTTACGACTAGGTACGAGCAAGGTCTGTTGAGTAGAACGAGCAAGGTCTGTTGAGCCTTGGTTACCTGAAATGTAAGACAAACTGACCGACTTCTACAAGACGTTGATAAAAAGACATGAAATGAGATCGTCGAAGCAGAACTAAGTTATATGAAAGATTCCTACCCAATGCTATAGTGATCTCCGGTCTCTAGCTTCTTGAAAATGCAAGCTTTTCAACGGAGACAAACTTATTAAAGATGGAACAATACGACAACCTGAGATCACTGCATTACCTTTACAACTTTTAAATAATTTTTAACAAGCCCCTTCTGATGAAATATCTTCCAAACGCGTAAGAATGGATGATACCCAATGTACTTTAGTGGCATTGACTAGGCATTTTCCTGACTATGATTAAACATGCTCTCAATATAAATTTCTACGTGTACTTGACAGGTATCTTTTAGAGAAGATTAGTAAGGAATTCGTCTCTATATTCTTCGTCGTTACACATATTTTTTATACTTCTATAGTGTGCGGTTAACTGAACTCTGGAAAATGCGTTAGATTTACAGGCCATTGGGGAAATAGTACATATATACACACTTATTACAAATCCGAACTCTTGTACTCTAGTAGACAAGAAATAAACAACAAACATAACATATTTCTTTTCGTAACACATGTTTGGCAGCACTGAACAAGGACATTACACTTTAAGTGACAATTATATAGTTTTTGAGAAAAAAGTATTTTCATTTAAAGATACCAGCTCAATACTTGACATTGATTTATTTTACATGTAAAATTTTTTAGATCTCGTACTAAAAAAATGACTGAGCAGTTTAGGCAACGTGCTTTTGATGCATTGTGTTATGGGGCATTTTGTGAACTTTTATCAATTCTACTCTTCACTTCGAAAGTTAAATGAGATTTTATAACCTTTTTCGCTCCATTTCGGGGAATATAATAGTTTCTGTCACATGATTATACAGCGCATGGATTATATCTGTAATTTTTCTTTGCGTAATGTTTCATTTGAGTGAACATTTTTTCTATTTTCAGTTTCAGATAGTACTAAAGATATGGACTGTTTCGGCGAGGGAAAACAATTTCCCTCTTTTCCCTCTAAATTTCCCTGCGAATTTCCCTATGTTGTTAAATTTCTGACTTTTTGACTTAGAAATTGCTCGACAATTTCTCAATTTTTAATTTTTTCTTTCTATTTTCGTTATTTATTAATATTTTTGTGACAACATTTCAGGAAATATTCATTTTTACATAGTTTATAAGTATAACAATTAAACGAACGCCAGAATCCAAGGAGAAAAATATTATTTGTCAAAAACTGTCAAATAAAGACATGCGAATTTGTTTTTGAGCATGAGTGTACATGCGCCCTAACGTCAGTTCTAAAACTATCAAAAACCCGCTGTGGAAAGAGGTGTTTTAATTATGTTCTCTACAAGCAGGACAACAATGTACGAATGTATATTTTTTTTTATACCTTATACATGTGTACACTAAAAATGATTGATTTAATTCTATGTTGTTGTAAACTTGACATCTACGAATGTTTCTTTTTTCTTCTTAAGGGAACAATCTACGAATGTTTCTTTTTTTATTCTTAACGGAGACAAATATTTAAAGATTTGTAACATTTAGTTTTAACTGTCCTTTCCATTAAGCTTGAATTTTATTTCATTCAGTTCTGAGTTTAATCTCAATCAAGATGGATCGGTGGCTCAAGACAGGGTCATTAAAGATTTCCGTTAATTGTAACAAACCTTCAACGTCTTCTAATGTGGCTGACGCAAAAAAAAGTGTGCCCGATGAAGAAGAAATGAGGACTCAAGGTCCTGATGTACAACAGAATCACTCATCGTTCCAAAATGTGGAGAGTCCAGCATCCAAAAGAGTACATGTAAGTAAAAAACGTAAACATGATTAGAGGTATTTATCGATGGGCTTCATGGATACTCAAAACTGACCTCAATGTGTAATATGTGGTAGAACTCTGCAGATGCAAAAAACCAGCCCACTCCTCCCACTGGTCTCATATGTGGTATGTTTTGTATGAAAAATTATTCTCATGTCACATTTCAGAAATTAGGTTTTCATAAACACTTCAAAATAATAAATTACTGTAAATATGATCACTTGTTACACTTTTATATGCACATGAGCTCATGTGCATATAAAAGTGTAAAAGTGATCGTATTTACAGTAATTTAATATTTTGAAGTGTTTATGAATAACTAGATTCTCGTGTGAATATAAAACAGTTTAATAATGATCATATTTACAGTTGAAGTGTTTATGAAAAACTAGATTCTCGTGTGCATATAAAACAGTTTAAAAGTGATCATATTTACAGTTGAAGTGTTTATGAAAAACTAGATTCACGTGTGTATATAAAACAGTTTGAAAGAGATAATATTTACAGTAATTTAAATGTATTGCATTTTAAAATAGTAGTGTGATGCTACTTACAATACCAGTTCTAAAAAAGTGCTTTTCTGTTCAATGATAGTGCATAATAAATAGGATTACTATTATAAATTGTCAAATAATATAATACTATTTTCGTGGGTTCCGTCATTTCATTTTGGACGTGAAAGGGTTGCATGAATGAAAAAATTTGAGAAACACTGCTCTAAAGAGTCAATAGATAATTACCAAAAAGATTTTCACTGTATTGTACGATGAATAATTTGGCGCCTGATAAAGAACAACACATTTTGCTTACTTCAGTAACTCCTGAAATTTATTCTAAGTTAAAGGATTCTGTCAAACCTAAGAAGGTAGTTAAACTAAGCTTTGAACAACTGACAGAATGGTTAGGAAGATTTTTTGTCAAGCCTTCCAATGTAACTACTGAAAGGTATAAGCTCCATAGATTAACGAAACAAGTAGGACAATCTATGCAAGACTATATAAAACAGTTACCGAGTCAAGCATCCAAATGTAGTTTTGGGGCATTCGAAAATGAAGCTTGCAAAGACCAATTAGTTTTGGGAGTAATAGGTATGTCGCTACGTAAAAGTTTGCTTCATGAGGACGAATTGTCATTTGAGAAGACTTCTCGTATAACTGAGCAATGTGAGACGATTGAAAATTAAAGTTCGCTATTATCTAACGCATAGCGACTATCTAACGTTAATATGATGCAAGACGCTCCAAGGTCAAAGGATACTAAGTAAAAAAAAAAAAAAAAGATTTTCAGTCAGCATCTAAAGGGTAGATTAAGGCTATTGAATGTCGATCATGCGGATATAAACATCAGGTATATAAATGTGCAGTCTATTGGAAAATTTGTAACTATTGCCGTAAGCAAAATAACTTTCAAAAACACTGCTTATCCAAGAAAACAGGTTTACCAGTACCTCCAGTAAAAGTTAATACTGTAGGAGATACTGTTAATGTGGTACAGAACCACCAAGATCCTCCAGATGACGTTAGATGTGGGTATATCTATAGATGATATTTGGATAGGCAATGTACTTGATTTTGGCCCAAATAAAGATAGTGATAAATTGTTAATTCCTTTCCAGATGTTGGATCGTACAATGAATGTCTTGTTGGATTCAGGGTCATCCCACAATATAATAGATACTAATACGGTTAATCCTTTAGGATTAACGTATGAACGGTTTCCTTCATATGCATATTTAAGATCTGTAACTGGGGAACGGTTACCTATTTCGGATAGTGCTGAAATTATGTGTACGTTTAATAACATCTCGAAGAAATTTCCTTTCTTCTTATCAAAGTTCCATAATTTTAGGTACAATTGGTATCCTAATTGGAAAAATATTTTCTGCATGGTGTGAATAAGACAAAGGTAGTTAAGCCAATTAAGTTGGATAAGAGCAAGAATAAAGAAGATACTACCCACATCCTTAAAGTAGATTCTTCGATACAGGAAATAAAACATCAGATATTGGAGTTAAGTGGTGCTTTACTGGAACCTAAAAAGGTTATGGGAGATATTAAGAGACTTTTAACACTCATAAATGAGAGCTATCTTCACGAAATATCTCAGTTGCAAAGCTCGATTCAGCAGATAAGTAGAGCAATTGGTTCTACTTCATTAGTTAACCCATCATTGGTTAATCAAAAGAAAGAAGAGAAGAAGAAAGTTAACGATATAAATGAAGTATCAGGATCTCATAATGAGTTAAAAGATCAAGTTCCTAGTCAAGCAGCGGAAGATAATCTACTTTTGGTGTTTCCTAATGTAGAATTGGAACGGTCACATGAAACGGAACCTAAACAGTCACAGAAAGTGGTTACGAGTGCATTGGAATCAACTATTTAAGATAAGGAATCGGTGACAGTGACAATACCAGAATAACGATTCATAAAGTTCAATGGAATCAGGTATGACTTTGAAACTATGGAGTTAACTCAATCAGTATTGTAAAGATCGTTTACATCATATGCGTAGAAACAATCATTGCTTCTTAGGCGAAGTTTGTAAACCTTGTTCTCCAGAAGAATGTTTGTACATCAAAGAAACAATTTATTGTTGTATCAAATGGTGAATATTGAAAGTGTTATGTTGTATATTTAATCAGGAACAGAATTATGCTTGTTTAATGTTTATTTTTATGATATGAAGGTTGCGAATTTATTTTATATTACGGAAATCATGAACAGTCATAGCAAAGGAATTTAAACATGATACGGAATGGAACTAATACAAAGCGGCCAGACCATCGCAATGTTTCGGGTGTTTTCGGAGGGGTCCATCGGGTATATTGTTTTGGTAGGAGTTGATGAAGGGAAGACTTTGGTTGGAAGAGGTTTGATATGAATGAATTAAAAAGGATTAAAATAAGATGGAGGAGAAATTCGTAAGATTTTCGAGAGATGCTGCATAACTTTTGAACGGATGAACGTAGAAAGACGATTGAGACATCAAACTAGGCTAGAATTTAGCAATTTATTTGCCTTGCAATCTTATTTGAACGAGCAACATGTTGCTCGTTAAATAAAATTGCTCGTTCCTTAACCCTTTCGTGTATAAGATTCGTGAAATTTAATAACTAGTATATATTACGTATAAATAAAATTTAATAACTTTTAATTAGTAGATGATTTGTATAGTTATAGGTGTAGAGTATTTGATAATCTTAAGATGAAAGAGAATTTCGTAAGATATTCGAAGCCGTTTAATAACACGTTTTTAAAACAATATTTCATGGAAATATGCCCCCAATAATATATAATAAATATGCATAAATTTATGTATGATTATAAGTATATATATATATATATACTTATAATTATATGTTTAATTATAATATATAATTAGAATATATTATAATAACTAAGTAAAAAGAATAATTCGTATTCTTCATAATGAGCACCGTATGACTGTGCTCATTATGAACACGAAATTAACACTGTATTAACACTAAATTAATTAATTAATTTTAGTGTGACGTAATTTTTTCTGACTGAAAAATATAGTGCTTGATTTGGTAAGCTTGCTATAAGGTGAGGAAAAGAAAAACTGCTTTATAAAGGGCTCGTGTGATGAGATGGGATGAATTACAGCTTGCGTATGCAACCGCTGCTAGAGTTCTAGGCTTTTAGAGAATCACTATGTTCAGCCATTTTCTATCCACTACGGGATGAAGGCGCTACTAAACAATTCGTAGTACTAACTAACCTCTTTTCTTTCCACATATCTGCTTCAATCCTGAAGTTTAAATTTTATTTATGGCCTTTAGGCATCTACGGATCAGTCTAGGATAGCAAATTTTGTTTCGATCTCATTTTATGCTCTTTGAAGAAGTCGGTGCAGTTCAATGTTGGATATTGAGTTTCAATCGGAGACGATGTACTACAACGTAGTCGGCCTATATTGCAGATATCATCCAAGCTGATGCCTGCATCCTGCCTGGTGTGACAGTTTATAAATTTTCACTAGTTTCTTTATGTTTTCATCATGGTCATCAACTGTTAAAGAGCCCACGACCTCCCGA
>JAGDQP010051446.1:0-14015 GCA_022664845.1 Lepisma saccharinum | reverse complement strand
TCTTTGATTTAACAGTTTTATTTGTCTTAGTGGCAGTGTTCGTAGATAAAATTGAATGCACTAAAAATGAAGAACTGTTATGTAAGAAACCAAGGAAGAACATAAACAACGATAAAATCAATCTTTTTTTTTTAAGAATTTAATCAAGTTTTCCAATTCCGTGAAATTAAAAATTGAATGGAAAGGTTTTTATTAGCAGCAAATCCTCAGCAATCGCTTTGGTCACAACCTTGTAAATATTTCTGGTTCTTTGATTTTTTATCAATTTTACAAATTCTGAATAGGTTCTTGTTATCTTTTGTAAAGCTTTGATTTTATGTTACTTGTTAAAAAAATTATTAACAGTTAAAAAGTAAATCAAGGAGGTATTGTGGTAATTGTTAATCACTAATACTATCACGCAATACCTAAATCTTCTACTCATTTAATGTATTCTCTAAAATGGCATCAGATATTGTATCTGAAACGTTGGAAATAGTCTATATTTCATAACAGTGATAAAATCTCCATTAGTATAGTTTAATAAGGAATTCCATTTCTATAGATTTCAATACAATCTATCTAACGTCTTTGTGTAAGATTTGAGCTGTCTTACAGGAATATTCGATGTTAATGTTCCATTTCATCTTTGACTGTACTGTATTCATTCAATAGCAAAGAATTAGTTAGACGTGAGTTCTTCTAGTTTTAAAACTCTCCAAAGTCCTGTACTCATTTTTTTTTTAAAGAAAAATAGATTTCAAAGCCCCTGCTTTTGGTTTTCTTTAAATATCTTCTTCAAATCCTTTACTCATTTTTCTGCTGCTAAACAAATCGGTCGTTACTCAATATCCAGTTTTCAGTTTGGCCATTAAAGAACAGTGCTTTTTCAAGCCACAGTTTTAGTTTCCCTTTAATCTTGGTTTCGCTGGAAATTTTGCTTAAATATATTTCTATGCAAACGTAGATGTTTAGGTTACACTGACGGAAAGTGAAATCTCAAGGCGAAGAATGAGCTATGCTAGGTAAATAAAATTTGAACAACCAGATTATCCTACATAATGGATAACATTGATATCAGTTACAAGGTCACAATTTACAGCATGTTCGCGAAGCTCTATGCTGGTACGGAATGAACTCTTCCAGTAAACACGTATGGTGCTGCTCGTAAGCGTTGGTGTAAATGTGAGAGGTAGTAGTGGTACCGTGTTCCTTTTCCTCTGTGTTTGTTAGTGAACATGGTGATGCTAGTGAGTAATTTCCCTTTATAGAAACTTTTACGTTGTCATCTTAAACAGCTTCTTATCGTCTTTCCTCTCTTGCAGGCAATAACTTTTTATCTTCGTGTGGTATCTTGTTTCACTTTGTCCGTTACTCTTTTTTCCACGTTGTTCCTTGCAGACGGTCCTTCGAGGAACTATGATCGATTCTCCTTATATATTCTCTTGCTTCTCAGAGGAAGATCTACCAACTCATCAAATAAAGATTTGTTGCTTCAGTGAATCTGCTCCCCCGCCTGGATTGTTTCTCATAAAATCTGCATTCTTCAAGATTATTCCAATAGAAAGAGAAAGTTGCGTTTAAAAATGTCAGCCTTGTTTTCAAAACCCGACGACACGCTGATAAAATTGTAGTTAGGAGCATTTAGCATGTAGAGGATTAACAATACATATTCTCGTATATAAAATTTTATATACATATTATAACTGTTACATAATATTTATGTTTTATACATCAAGACAAGGCAGTTATTTTTTGGGATTTGGATCCTCAATCATATTAAGGGTGACTCATCGATACGAGTACTTGCATTACTGGGCTATTAAATGGTTTCAATATGTCATTCATGTTACAGTTCTATCATGCTAAATATGTTTTCTTTATTTCATGCCCCATTTTTAGATCATTTATTAGTTACTTGACGTATTGTCCGTATATAATCCTCACATGCTTTTTTTTTAAACTATGATAACAATTAAAGAGTGCACCTCATCCGAGTAATGAGGGAAATACGCGGTAGTGTTACTACTAGGATGCTGAGATACTGCATCACAAAATAGATTCCTTAAAAAATCAAGCAACATTGCATGAAAAATATTCTAGCTACATTAAATAAGAAAGCAGATTTTATAGCAATATATTTCCTTATCTTCTATTTTCTTTTTCCAAAAATAAGGTAAATTATTAAGGATGTTGAGGTTATTGAGGGTATTACGGATGTTGCTTAAAATACATTAATACTCTGATTTGTTATCTGCGTGATAAGATGGGTTCATTCAAGGCAAGTCCAGCAATACTATAAGGAAAGAAATATCCGATATTGTCTCAACTTAGAAAGCCCTATTAAGACCGGGCTATTCCCACGCAAACGCAGTACTGCTTTAATCATAAACAACACTGAGAGATGGATTTCATGAAAGTTTGCGTTGCTTGCTTTGCGTGCGATTTGGGTGAGTATCCAATTGAAACACGTGTTCTATTGCGTGTTTTATTGTAAGGTAAGTGTGAAACCTGTTTCAATTGGCTATTCACCCAAATCGCAATCAAAGCAAGCAACGCAAGCTTTCATATAAATCAGCCCTGACAAGCAGCTGCTGGGGAACTGCCACTTTGATGTATTGGTTAGCTTAAGCTGATTTGGGATAGAATCCTGATTATGCTTATACATTTTTTAAAAAGAAAAATCACTTTTTTCTTTATATAGCTACGCATTTAGAAATTTAATAAAATTAGTGACCAAGGGTTAGGTTTAGTTAGAAAAGTCAGGTTAGGTGATTTTATTGACCACGAAATGAAATCGTGTTCTTTCAGGCTTTCAAAAATTGTACTTCCTATGTTGAGACACTAGTAAATATTTTAGATACATTAAATAAGAAAGAAATAACCGCAGGTTTTCTTTAGCAATATATTATATTTTCGTATATACGTGGCTGAATCCAGTATATGTAGACACGAGGCGTTCAAGCTCGAAATATCTAACGGAAGCTGCGTCAAGAGCTGTGACGTATATGAGAACAAAAGTGTAAAGATGACTGCACCTAACCTTACTTAACCTCCACTTTCCCATTGTCACCAGTTTAAGATAATGTACGAAAAATGCCAGAAAGCAATTATTAATAATAAATACGAACATATGAAAATATAGTTTAAAGATACATGACCGCATCTAACCTTCACTTTCCCATGGTCACTAATTTAAGATAATGAACGAAAAACGCAAGAAAGTATTATAATAAATATAAACATATGAAAATATATTTTGAAAGAAAAAAGAATAAAAAGTGTTACCCCTTCCGGGACTCGAGCCCGGACCCTTTCATCTAAGAAGCCGACATCTTAACCACTAGGCCACCGAGGCGAGCTGGCGAAGATGGTTTCGAAGTTGTATTTACAGTTCACATGTTACGTAACAAGCCAGCAGTGACACGACTTCCGTTACATCTCGCTCTTGATGATCTCCTCATGTATACCCGTAAGCCTGAGTACTATTATACTTTTGATTTCTCAGTTGTTGCCGTGTAAAGAAACAAGCGGTATTACGTAGCTGTTAGTGCTAAAAATAAATGATAAAGGGGTTAAATTCCAAAGTTGGTCGTCCGTTTCTAGGAAAGTTTTGAAAATTTACCGGGCAGAAATGGATAATTTGCTCGTTTGTGTGGTTGATAATATATAAGGAGAGCGGAAGTTGTTTTTATTGTATAGTATAAGCAGTGATAAATATGGAACTATTTGGGAAGCGGAGGGAATTGCTTTGCGCAAGGTTACCACATGATTCGATTGTGGGAAAGTAACGACTATATATATTCTGAACATGGCTACAGTTGTACAGGAACGTTACCCTGGATGTGAGTTAACAGTATAACAGTTTGTGAAACAATACGGTGATAATGAAGAAAATCTTTGAAACTGTGTGAAAGTCATGGGTTAATAAATCTAACAACAAATTGCAGAATGTGTGGTTATCTTTGTTCCGACGAAAAGAACTGTGACGTATATGAGAACAAAATGTGTAAAGATACATTACCGCACCTAACTTTACCTAACCTCCACGTTCCCATGGTCAGTAATTTAAGAGAATCTACTAGTATGCAAGAAAGCAATTATTAATAATAAATATGAACATGTGAAAATATATTTTGATAATATACATGAGCGCACCAAACTAATTTAAGATAATGTACGAAAAATGCAAGGTAGCAATTATTAATAGTAAATATAAACATCCCCGCCCCGCGGGGTAACCGAACGAAACATAAAATCAGTGAACTGAACGTAAAAAATGGATGATTTTAAAATTTTCGTAGCTTTCATTAGGTTTTAAGTCGAAAACCAGGCGGACGATCAACTTCGGAATAAATGCCTGATAAAGTATTCACAAGTTTTTTTCCTCGCATGTTCTTGGTTTCCGTGGAAGTGTTAAGCCACGAATTATTCACTATTTGACCATAAACACACGATCGTCTTTTCTCTCTCTCTCTCTCACACACACACACACACTGTTTACGTAAGCGAGATTTCTCCGCGGTGGCAATATTCTTTGTTTTCGCATAGGACTTCGTTCTCTCTCTCAAGTTTACAGAATTTACAGGTAGGAGTATCTAGTAACTGGAATAATATTGGGCGAGTGCGCCTGTGCAGCATTCTTGCGAGGGAAACGTCACACAAACTGTGTAAATAAAGCCATAGATCTCATAATGAGCTTATTATGAGATCTATGATAAAGCCTCCAAACCGTTGTTTGCAACCAGCTATCGTAGCTGCATGACTTACGGCTGATTTCCATGAAAGCTTACGTTGCTTGCGATTTGGGTGAGTAGACAATTGAAACACGTGTTTTATAGCGTGTTCTAAGTGTAACACGTGTCTCAATTTGCTATTCACCCAAATCGCAAGCAACGCAAGCTTCCAAGGAAAGCAGCCCTTCGACGTCGGCTTATGGAGTCTAGGTTCGGAACTCGGCGGTGTGAAGTTTTTTCTTCATTCTTTTTTTCTAAAAATTATTTTTTATGCTAAAATCTATTATTAATATATATCTAATCAAGAGTTAGGTTAGGTTAAAAAATCAGGTTTGGTTCTTAATTTTTATTTATGCAAATTAACTGTCATGCAACACAGTTTTCTCTTTTACTTCGCCGCAACGCTGATAGATGGCTCTGCAACGGAGTTCAAATATTCCATGCTGTAGACAGACGTTTACCGGTTGCCTCAACCATTAATCACACTGACAGTCTACCATACTGGTGTGCACAATCAGAATTTAGAATAGTCATAAAGACCTAAAAGTGAAAGTGATCGTCAAAACTAATAATCAACGCATACTCGCCTATAACTCATTTAGTTTGCTATTATTCAGCAATGTTACTGAGAAATGTTTACCTTTTATGAGGCAACTTTCACTTTAAGACTTTATCATTCTCCTAAATTCTTAATTTGAACACCAAAATGGCAAACTGACGTTGTGACATTCGGATTCAGATTTTTTTTAATTTGGCCTATCTTCTAATTCTGACTTCCCTGGCAAATTTCAATCACCTCACGCGTAAAACGTTGGTTCTCTCTGAGTCCATCGAGTTCTACGTAAACTATACTGGAGTGACTGTGTAGTGTTGAAAGATAGACGCCAGAGCAAATATTTAAAATCGTTTCTCCACTTCCAGTCTAATCCAATGTGGACCAAATTGCCAGTTCTAACTCAGTTTTATACGCTTGATATCGCTGTGTGGCCCGTTTATTGATTCAAGTCTTAATTCTTGAGTTATTTATGTAAGAGTATACCGCACTCTGCATACAATAGAAAATACTGCAAGTAATATTACGTTATTTGCTAGAATTAAGACATAAATAAAAAATCGGGCCACACAGCGATATCAAGCGTAAAAAACTGTGTTAGAATCGAAAATTTGGTCCATATTGGTTTAGACTGGAAGTGGGCAAACGAGATTAAGTTTCCTCTCCGCTCCCTAGTTTCACATATTCATGAAATTTTCAATGACTGCAGTCAGTCCAGTATCGTATTAATGGAGGTCGATGGAAATAGTCTTTGTCACTTAACGCGCATATCTCTCTCTCTCTCTCTCTCTTTCTCTCTCTCTCTCTTTCTCTCTCTCTCTGTGTGTGTGTGTGTATGTGTGTGTGTGTGTGTGTGTGTGTGTGTGTTGGGGGGTGTTGTAAGGGTGTGTGTGTGCTTTTTTTATTATTATTATTTAGGACGGAAGAGTGTTTCGTCTGAGGTAGGTGTTGATAAAGCACCGAAAGTGTTACTGTGTGTTTTTTACACCAGTCAAATGTATAAGCCATGTCAGCCTATTTTAATTAAGTATGGATATAAGGCTTCAATATAGTTATATCCACATCTTCTTTAAGTGAAATATACTTTGCACGTATTTTACGATATAAAAAATTCTATCATTTAAACAAATGACGATTACAAAAACACTTCCATCTACTTAGTGAGTGTTCTACGCACAATTAGAACCAAAGTATTTAACATTTTCTAAATATCTCTGAGAAACAGAACTTAACAAAAGAAATTACCTGAAGAATATGTTATTGCTGTATGTAACGTCCGTTACACACAAAAAAGTATCATAATATGGATAAAAAATTATTATTATTATTATTTTATGATTTGTAATGAAATTCAAAATATCAGCTCTATATAGGAACTAACAACATTGTGTAATGTAATATTTGTAGTACTAAATATTCACAAATTTAAAAATATAAAAATAGTAAACACATTGCAATATTTGGATGGACTGTACCATTTCCGGATGTCTGTGTGCACAAATGTTAAAAATCAGAAATATGCCGTTATGTCAGTTTTACATTTTACAAGTTTTTCATTAGTTCACAAAGGTTCGTGATGTCCTCAAAACTTGCAACGTTAATTTAACTCATTTTCCGACGTCATACAATGATGAAAATTTGCACAGCGACGTAGGTCAGGTGACAATACAATATTCTATTGTTACTTTCATATATTTGTATATATTTATATATTTTAAAAGCATATATTATTTTAATATGAACTTTTTTATCCTAAAGTAAATACTAGCTTGCTACGAAGTGGGGTTTGTCAGGCTGCAGAACACTTTAGGATTTGAGCCATAAAATGTTGAGAAAAAGTATCCAAATACCAAAATTATTCAAAGAAAATAATTTTAAAAAAAACTTTTAAAGACATACTTTTCTTAAACAATTTGTACTAAAAAGTAAAATATAATTTTATTTATGCATGACTAAAACGAAAAGCATGCGGCGCGCAAATTGAAAAATTTCTAAAGTGATTGTGTATATGAGAGCGCTCCTCATGCTTTTCTTTTTAGTCATGCATAAACAAAATTACTTTTTCTTTTTAGTACGAACTGTTTAAGAAAAGTATGTCTTTAAGAAGTTTTATTATTATTTTTTTAAGTTAGCTAGACTATCTTACAGTGAACTTAATTCAGTATAAAGTCGGTCTGAATTCCCTTAGTAATCTTATTTCTTCCTTCTATTTAGGTGTTAATGTAATTTCTCTGTTGTTAATTCTTCCCTGCTATCTCTTGCGGTTAACCACATCGTTTCTCAACCTACATGACAAGAAGTATTTCATGTTGTTCTTTATCCTCATAGAAACTTCACTGCAAGTTTTAGCAGAGATTGTTAGTTACAAAGCTGTTGTTCCAAGTTGCATGACGTCTGATTAAGCTTCCCTTGTATGTCTTCTCTGACGTGAGAACTTAATAAGATCTAACACAGGTTATATTTAGAGGAAGCAAGAGTATGGGCTGAAATATTGATATGTAAAGTAAGCCTTACCATTATTCTCATCTTATAAGTTCAGATTTCTTGTACGTACGTTGCGCTTAATTTGTTTCTTAGAAACAAGGAAATATAAATATGTTGCATCTATTTTTTATGAGGGCTTTTCAGTACTTCATACTTTGAAGCTACCTATGAGAGGCAGCCGAATGAAAACTGGTCAGACACCAAGAAATATCATTGAACATTTCTTACCTCAAAACTAATCGCGAAAACGTTTAATACTTGCGCGGCATGCGATTTATCGGACAAGGACGTGTGTGATTGGGTAAAGATGTGGTTCCCTCGGGAGCCCAGAAGTTTGTCCCATCCAATAACCGTCTTATCTCCCAGTGGGATGAACGTACTAACAGTTTTGGAGATTACTTTTGAGGTAATAAACGAGTATGACCCGTTTCCATTTGACTGCCCCTCCTCTCTATTTATATGTAATCTTCTTTGGCCCTGAATTTCCTACTACCTACAAAGCCCACCTTGCCTGCAATGGCAAATGAGATAAGTGACCGTATTACACCATCAGTAAAAATTAATAACTTTACAATTATTTTGTCCAAATCTTGTGTACATACATAATGTTTACATTGTTTCACTCAAGCCAATTAGAACAGGAAAATGAATTTAACAACTTTTCAACGTTAGATAAAAGTGTACTAAGACAATGTCCGATTGAATTTACAATACGGTTGCTTGTATTTCTTGGATCAATTTAATAACATGACAAGAGTTAGATAAAATACAATTTTAAAAAACTCTTACATTCCTGATCTATAACGAAGCTCTACTCTATTCTATTAAGGTTACAGCGCAATTATTAACAATTAAAAATACGCACTCTAGAACCACGAGACAAAAATAATTGGTCTGTTGTTTTGTTAGAAAATAATTCGGATTTATTATCTACTTTACAAGTTTAGGTCTCTTCAGTGCAGAGTACAAAACACTGGTCTCTTTTGATGCAAAGATGTAAGGATCAATATAATGATGAAACCCGAGAATATGTATCCCCCACAAAAAAACAAAACAAATAATAATAATAAAGCTATATAACAACTATGCCATTTTTAGATTCATGAAGTCTACCGCTCTTATTATATTTTGGTGTAATTTATTAACATTTTTTTTACTTCTGTTATGCTTTTATGTATCATTCTTGTTATTATTAAAACCAAATATGGAATACTTTTATTGTATGTTCTGTACTATTAGAAATGTTCTTTTGAAAGTGGTACATGAACTAATGTGTTTACGAACGACAATGGATAACGATAATTCAATTTTACATATAGAATAGATGTTTTACTAACTCCATTGGACCACGGTTTTCTGGTCTCGTGAAATCGTTTTCTGGAACGTTACCTCCGCAGATTTTTTTTTTTTTTTTTTTTGACGGAACAGTTGGTTATAGTTTAAGCTCGTCAAAATTCAGAAGATTTTTTTTCCTTTCTTCTGGGATGAGAAAATTGTCTAGGTACAATACTGGCATTCATGTGGAAAAATAGTGGAAACCCTTGTAAAAACTCAGGATTCCACGACAAAAGATCGAAAGTAAAAAGAGCGAACGCCAAAGATCGACTGAAGAAAAGCGAATACAAATAGGGCGAATGAGAAAAAGGGCGACCTACTAAAAGAGCGAATGACAAAAAGAGCGACTACCAAAAGGGCGAATGGAAAAGTGCAAATGACAAAAATAGGGAAGAACAAAAAGAGCGACTACTAAAAGGGCGAACGCTATCTATAAGATAGAATGACAAAAAAAGCGAGCGAATCACAAAAAGGTCGAATCACAAAAGAGCGAATGACAAAAAGGTCGAATAACAAAAAGGGCGAATGACAAAAAGAGCGAATGACAAAAAGGTCGAATCACAAAAAGAGCGAATGAGTAAAAGGTCGAATGACAAAAAGAGCGAATGACAAAAAGATCGAATGACAAAAAGGTCGAATCACAAAAAGGTTGAATCACAAAAAGGTCGAATGACAAAAAGACCGAATGACAAAAAGGTCGAATTACAAAAAGGTCGAATCACAAAAAGGTCGAATCACAAAAGGTCGAATCACAAAAAGAGCGAATGATAAAAAGGTCGAATGAAGAAAGAGCGAATGACAAAAGGAGCTAATGACAAAAAGGTCGAACGGCAATAAGAGCGAATGACATATTTTGGTCATATGATGACTTGTTCAAGTCAGTAGGTAATCAAAAACTGCAATTTTGTTTCGGCACACGTTAATTAAAATCTATTGGTTAAATCCATTCTCACATGCGACTGATTGTATCATTATCCCACGATAAATCTATGATTGACGTACACGTTCTTGGAAATCCGATATAAACAGCGTCCGGACAGAGTTCATTTCGGACACCCGGACAAGGCTATTAAAAATTAAATGGCCGGGCCAAATCCGGACGTCTGGTCACGCTAAGCTCAGCGTTTCTGAACCTTTTTCATCCTGCGACCCCCTTTTACCATCACTTTTGGCCGGTGACCCACAGAAACAGGACATTCAAATTATGACAGTTGATTTGCTGTATTTTATAATAAAAAAGGTAACGCTATCCCCAGTGCGATACGCATGCGCCGAATTTTCGACCTACAGTACAAAGTGAGGTGGGGCGGTCAGTCCTACGCTCGACCGCCTTTGCCTTCCCAAGGTGTCCAGGACTACCAAAGGTACTCTGGTACTCAATTTGATAGGACCTTAGGGCGTCAGGCTGGGAACACTGCGAGAAGTCCTGGCCGAGATTTGAACCTGGGCCACCCGATTCGTATTCAGACGCGCTACCGCCTGAGACGCGGCTACTCATTTGGTAGTAAATATCCTAATTATATTTATCCTAATAAATATCCAAAAACTATTAAACAAATTACATTCTTTAGTAATTATAAAAGTAGTAAGCAAAATAAAATACTTTGACTCGCCAAAAAAATAAAGCATCTCCTCCTACTCCAAATTCTGTAATTGACTTACTTATTCCTCAACAATACAGGACTAATAATGGTGAACCGTTTCTTCTTTACGACAGTAATCCTGATGAAAACTAGATTTTACTATTTTCCACAGCTAGAAATTTGGAGTACATGAGTAGATGCCCACATTGGTATGTCGATGGTACACTTAAGTCTGCTTCTCCCCCCCCCCCCCCATCTTCTGAAGAGTGGAGGAGCACGGGATTCATTATCACAATGTTATTCCAACAGTATTCATTTTAATGACAAACAGAACTCAAAATTCATATTTTCATGCGTTAGAAGCATTGAGAAATCTTCAACCTAACGTAAATCCCGAAACAATCCTATCAGATTTCGAAATTGCTGCAATGAACGCATTTTCTACATCGTTTCCTAATGTAAGAAAAAGGGGATCCTTCTTCCATTTCTCACAGTGTCTCTGGAGAAAAGTTCAAGAATAAACAGATCTGCTTCAAAATTACAGGGAAAATGCAGATTTTGCTCTTAACATCAAATTACTGGCATGGCTAGCATTTGTATCCCCACCAAATGTCGTTCAATCCTTTGAAGAATTAATAAATTTCGATATTTTTGTTGAAAATCTTAACATTTTGCCAGGGTTACTAGATTACTTTGAAGACAATTGGATTGGTCGACCACAATGAAATGAAGATCGTAGAAATCCATTGTTTGCTGTTGACACATGGAACTGTAACGCTGCCGTACAAGACCAACTTCCTCGCACAAATAATGCAATTGAATGATGACAAAGAAGATTCAACCATCTCCTAGATGCGCACCATCCAAATGTTTGGACTCTTATTGATGCACTAAAAAAGGAGCAGTCACTCAACGAAGTTCAGATTGAGCAATATATTGCGGGTCATGAACCACCACAAGGAAGGCTTGTGTACAGACGATGCGCTGAGAATATAAGAGTTGTAGAAGATTTTGGGAATAGACCACTTTCTGACTTCCTTTGAGGAATAGCCCACAACTTCGAGTTTCAAGTGTAATAAAGGTTCAAACATGATGCAATGAGTCTAAGGCGACATTCACTTCCTTTCGTGGGTAGTTTGAACATCATTCATTCTGTAACGAAGTGTCTAATTAATTATAGTATGTAATAATTGAGACTCAGTGAAAAAAAAGTAGGACCTACAACTAAAACAGTAAAATAACGTACTATCATGGCCAAAATTATGTTCACATGACTTTCTTATACACGATTTTTCTCTAAGCCTGCAAGATAGGCCACCCAACTAACGTTGAGTCGACGGTGTGTGAATCTGAGAGTGTGTGCGGGAACGAGCAAGGGTTGGAATTTTTTTTTCTTTAACAGAAAACATTATCACATGTCCTCGGCTCTGGAGAGATATTTATGATTTCTTGTAGTATGTAGCAAATAATGAAAAAAACTTAAGAAAGTCGCATTTCAAAAACCAAAACAGGGAACCTAACACTATCTTTACTTTAGATAAGTCACTAGTTGAAATTTACTGAAAAGTGTAATTTAAATTGTCCAGTAGAAAAGACACTTACCGAACATGGAGAAACGAAAATGAACTTTGAAACTTATGGTTGCTAGGTAATTATTTCTTTCTTAATGAATCGAGTATTCCATAGAACACTAACGTTATAAACGAAAGACAAGAAAAAACGTCCTGTTCTATCAGTTCTTAAAAATGGGGCACGATATTCATGTTTTAGGCCAAAAATGTCTGATAATAAGTTGATATTCACGTTTATCATCTACAAAGATTTAGTAGCAAAATACGCAAAATATCTTGCGTGCTAAGTTACAGTAAATGTAATTTCTCTCTCTCTCTCTCGCTATATATATATAAAATAAATCCACTACTGGATGAGGCGTCTCCCCGAAGGGAGGAGTTGGTCTACTGCTCCCACCCTGACCACACAAGTAGGGATAGGAGCTCTCACTGTGATCGCCACTGTCTTTTATTCAGAGCAGGTCCCCAATTGTTCTTACGATGCTGGGTCAACACCGAAATTTTTGAGACCCCACCGGGAATCGAACGCGGGACCACTCGCACCGAAGTCGAGCTCGCTACCGACTACGCAAGAGCTCATATATATATCACGAAGAACAGGAGTTCTATGAGTGACGCTAAGAAACGAGTCTGTTAGCGGCACTCACATATATACAGCTGATTTCGGATCCAGCGAACTATAAGCCCAATTTTGATGCTTGAACTTGAATTTGAAAGCTATTTGCCATACTAAGACACAGAAAAAAAATGGATCGGTAGGATCTACCTGGGACCCCATTGCGCCATTTGATAAAACATTAGTATTTCATATTTCTGGTGATAGCACTTATCCCAGACCATATAGGCGGTCGAAGCTTCCGGAATCATAATCATAATCTTACTCCTCAATACCTTACAAACGGTGCATACAAGTCAAAATCGGTGAAGGAGTTCAAAAGTTATTACCATTTTATCCCAATCACAGAATTTTCACAAATGTCATTCTGTTCTTTTGCTTTAGCCCAAAACGGTTGATAGCAGGGGGATTTTGGGTCCAACTGCGGGCCCCAGCAAGTTGAGGTAAATCGAAACTTCGATTTTGCTCCGTATCTCGAATACGGTAACACCTATCAAAATATATCTTTTGTATGAAGACTATGCAATTTTTTTAATAGGCAGCCTTACAAAATAAGAGGCATCAGTACAAAAAACCCTCGGGGTAAAGAGAAGCGTGACGCAAGAATTCTACTCACAAGAGAGGTTATATCAATTTCGCGAGTTACTGTCTTTGTGTGATGGCGGAAGGATACAAATTCTCTTAATTTTATTACAAAGGAAACACGTTCGCCATAGTGACAGAAAGAAAGTAACGCACAAAGTGGATATCACTCCTTTCCGACTAGAATTCTTACGTCACGTTTGCCTTTCCGTTTCCCTTCCCCTGATATATATATATATATATAGTGTGCGAATTAAATTTTTTAACCAGGGGGTTTAAAATATAACGCACGGATTTCAACAGCCAATATATATCATAAATCACAGCCATATTCAATCCACTAGTGGATGAGGCCTCTCCAAGAAGGGAGGAGTTGGTCTACTGCTCCCACGCTGACCAGACGGGTTGGGAGATGAGAGCCGAAGCTCTCACTGTGATCGCCACTGTCTTTTATTCACAGCAGCTCCCCAATTGTCCTCACGATGCTGGGTCAACACCGAAATTTTTGAGCCCCCACCGGGAATCGAACCCGGGACCGCTCGCACTGAAGTTGAGCGCGCTACCGACTAGGCTACG
>JAGDQP010051445.1:0-14015 GCA_022664845.1 Lepisma saccharinum | reverse complement strand
GGAGGATTCCTAGGCGTCCTGTAATTATAGTTCTTGATAATCAGGATGTCTGTAAGAGCACTGATGGCGGCTTGGGAAAGTTTGTTGATGGTACAAATATACGCTTAGAATAATAAAATCTGTATTGAAACTCCCAGATGCAAGACTTTGTTTTATATATTCAGTCGATTCCAGTCAATATCATATAGGACTATTGCATTACGATGGGGTAATCTAACGCAACGGAAAACATGTTTCTTGCTCCATCTTAATATATTTGCTAACAGTAAAGTTTTAAAATATATATTTTACCAAACGCCAAAAAATAGTCGTGTTTTATGGAAGTAAATGATGCCTTATAAATATGATAAACCCGTTCGAACTCTGAACAGTTTCAGGGTGAAACAGGTAGTATGTGAAAGCTACTAATAACTTATTTTGTAAATTATTACTTTATAGTCCAAGGAAATGATTTCATATATAAATACAATGCTTTCTTAATATTTTTGAAGCTCTTTTGGCTAAAGAAAAAATATATAGTAATGTCTCACTAAATGGATTTTAAAAATGTTATACAAATATGACTCATGGTTAAGCAGCTTATGCTACTGTGAATATGCATGCTGTTCAAAATTAGAATGTATTGCTATGAGTAAGTCTGAAGATATATGCCCTACACTGCTGTATTGCTCATTACCGGTATATAACTGATAATTGTTCAAAATATGCCTAATCAATTTAGAGAATTATGATCAACGAATATATTTTGTGTATGAAACTACATTTTATTTGTTGTATTCTGTCATTCCGTTCGTTGCCTTAGTATTCCAAAAAATAATAGACATTCCTATCACTTTTCTATTGTAAGATAAATTACTATCACTTTACTTTTATTGTGTAATGAAATGTCATTCGGATCTCCGTTATATACTCAACAATATTTACAGTAGTTCCTATGACCAGAATCCAGAGCAGAGAGGAAAATAACGTAATGGGTGAGTCCGACAAATTTTTGTTAAGTATTTACGAATCGTTAAGAAGTTGTAAGGGCCTTAAAATACATTAGATTCGCTAAATTATTAACTGAAGTTGGTGGAAAATACAAAATATCTGTTAACTAGTGAATATTCTTGATGAAAAATAATAGATTTCCTCAATAAAACCACGGTTCTTTTCCCTCCTGAAAAAACTTTTTTCTGTTTTGTTTTTTTAAAATTCGGTTTCTTTTCGGCCTTTAAAACACTAGCTGAATCCCGTGAGGTCGAGGTCGGGTCTAAACTTATGGTTGTTAGTTCTGTCATGCTCATGCTTTCTCGCAAGTAATAGTAGACATTCACTTTATCAACTCAGTCGAGCCACCGAGTCACGGGAACCAATAATGCATGGGTTTACGAGCCACAAAGTGGAGCGACTGTGGCAGAAAGACGCAGATCTCCGCGACCGGTGGATGCCACTAGTGGCTTCGTAACCATTCACATAGGCCACTCGGTGGATCCACTCAGTCGTGCCACAATAAACGCTAGGTGGTATAATATTGCAGGATACTCAGCTTGGCAGAGATGACAAAGTTCCTGAAAAATATAGCGCGGTCTACCAGTGACGGATTTACGATTCTGTCGCCTGTAGATACTCAATAACGTCCCCGCCGATTTTTCCTTTACATGTACTGTATACTCAAGAAGTACTTGGAACGAGTTATCGATAATTTGATCGTGTAAGTGTGTTCATAATAATAAATGAATCTTAAAGTTCATAAGCTGGTAAAATCATCGGTAGAAGCCATCAATGTTTTATTACAGCTTTACAAGTATCTGCCACTTATATAGAAAACATCAGTATATTTTCACCTGATTTCATTAATCAATGGATCGATTATTCGACTGGTCCGATCTATTGGAATTATTTTAAATTCAATATACGAGCATCGAATTCTCCAACCATTCTTTGCTTAGAGTATAGCTTACACCAAGGGTTTTCAAACTGTGGTACGCGGAACGGTGTTAGGTTGTGCGCCATAAAGTTTATGAAAATATTAAACTTAATATCGTCTGATATTATCGCATGATTTGAAAAATTCCGTCGAATCGGCAGTTAGTATAAGTTTTCAATTTTTATGAGAGTAACGTCTGCGATAAATACATATTACTTTTCATTGAGAGCAGAACGTACCTATTTACCCGAAATAAATTAACTTTTTGTACAGTTTTTAAAATTTTGCTTATGTTTCTATTTCATTGTATTATTCAAGGTACCACCCTAGCATTTGCGTGGTATAACCAAAGGGCCTTGGAAAAATTCATTCAGAAAACTCCGCACCGATGCTCTATCTCGGGACATCCGAATTACAAGACAGATAGATAGATACATTTTATTAATAATAATATAAAATTTACAGATTACATAAATTTAGGTGGAACCGAGCAAATGCTGTTTATGCTTATTCCTCTCAATAATTGTTAATTTCTTACAATAAGCACTGACGAGAAAAAATGCAGTGGTTATATAATAATGAAATGATGTGAATGATTATACAAAATTTAGAAAATGAAAAACTACAAATAATTAAAGGTAAACATCTCTAAAGATTATAATTATATAAAAATTACATAACCATATACTAAATAAAATGTACTATTTTTCCAATTTAGTTTGGTTTTGTTGTATAAAGTTGTTCACTTGTTTTCTGAATGCTTTGTAAGTTGTTGCTGTTCTTATGTTCGAGGTTAAGGAATTCCAAACACTAATACTACTAAATGAGAAGCTTCGTAATCCATAGTTCAAACGTGGTCTGAGTATTGTTAACTGATTGTTTGTTATTGCTTTTGTTCTTATAGGGTGTGTTAAAGCTGTTACTCGGGAAAATAATAAACTAACATTGTTATTGAGTATCCTGTACATTAGGCAACTTAGTCTATATAAATAAAGTTTCTCTAGCGTCTCTATTTGAAGCTCTTCAAACAGAGAACGCGTATGCGCCAGAGAGTCTGCACCTTTGATTATTCTAATCGCTCTCTTTTGGAATGCAAATAATTTTCGCTTTTATTGTTTACTTAAGTTTCCATACCATGATTCTATGCTATACGAAAGGTATGAGTGTACAAAAGCATAATGATATATCTTAGTTACATTTTCGGGAAACATCCGAGAAATTTTGAAGAGTAAACCAATGTGTAGTGACGCTTTTTGGCTTATTTCTATGAAGTGTTTTTCCCATGTGAAATGTTCGCCGAACCATGTACCTAGATACTTTGTATTTGAAACTGTGAGTATGTTTTCGGAATTGATAGAAATCAGATAGTATTTAATATTTCTTGTTTTATGAATGTTTCTGAAATATACGCATTTTGTTTCTGCGATATTCAACGTTAATTTATTAATTTTGAACCATTGCTCTAATTTTCCTCAGTCGTTTTTAATTGCCTTTTTGCACTAAATCAAGTATGGATCCCTTCTTGAATGTAATTGTGTAATCTGCAAATAACAGACCATTTGATTCACTTAAAATTTCCGGCAAATCGTTAATATATAACAAAAATAGTAGCGGTCCTAAGACAGATTCCTGCGGTATTCCACAATTTACTGCTTTTAAGTTTGATGTCACCTTATTAACATAAGTGTATTGCTTTCGATTTTGCATATAACTTTTGAAGAGATCGTAAGCAATACCACGTATTCCATAACTATATAGCTTCTGAAGCAATATCTTATGATTTGCCGTATCGAATACTTTCTTTAGATCTATGAATACCCCTATTACGTACTTGCTCTCATTAAGGGCTTCAGAGATGTGATTTCAAAGATTAATGACAGCAAGTTGGGTACATCTGTTTTTCTGAAATCCATATTGTTCTTGTATTATAATCTCGTGATTATCAATGAAACCCTAAATATTCTGCCTCATCGGTATAATCATTACTGGCAATATAATCACTACTGGTTAAATACTAGCATTGAAAATTTCACAATATTACTTGATGGAACGGCAAAAGTATGAATTTCTGTTTAGTGGTACACCAGTCTAAAAATTTGAAAGTTATTGACTTACACGATCACAAAATTCGAGTCACTGTAACTGGTCTTTAATGATATTACGTCCTCATTTCATTCGAATAGGTCATTTCTCGAACACTTACTTATAAGTATGAGAACAATACAAATGCTAGGACACTATTTTAACAGCACTCACCTATCAAATTTTTCAGCTTAACAATAACAAACTTTATGCATGTTTCGAGCGCCTTCAGACATTATTTCGCAGAGCAACTGGAAATACTCCCAAGAAAACTTGACCCTGTTGTAAGAAGTCAAAATCCAACATATCTGACTCAAAGCTACAGCACTTTTTTTTTTTACAACTAGCCATTCTGGCTAGTATCCTACCAGAGGGTTATGCCCTCTATTAGGAAAGTGGTGCTAAGGAATAGGGATAGGTGGAATGGGAGTTGGTCTTAGAGGTGTTTTCTTAATTCTTTATTTATTGCTTTATTAAAATTTCATTATTTTCGTTGCTTGATTATTTCAAAATTTGCCATTGTGATCTTTGATCACAATCATTAGGTCGGATAATTGATGAGGTGCGATGCATTAAGACGCTACAATCACTTAGGTAATGTTAGACTAACAGATGCTGGTTATCTTCTCACTCCGGGGCTTTGATGTAGACATTGGGTGCCCTGTTAAAACAATATGTTTACTGTGCAACTGATGGTATGATGACTGGTGGAGGTGGTTCAAGTCGGTAGGCATTGGTCAAAGGTACATCGGGGTCATTAGGAGGTAAGGCGTAGTGATATATTGTGAAAAGGAGGGAGAGAGGAGTATGAGAATTCGGCGTAGTTATGTCGTAAGCGGCGTCGAGATTGATGGTGTCTGTCAATAGAGGGTGTTCAAAGTGCAAGCGGGTGCGAATGTATTTCTGGTGGAGGTGTTCTAAGTGGAAGAGAATATGTGGAAAATCCATTCGTTGGTATAATTCACGGGTGGGACTCGATAGTTTTATGCGATATGCTATGCGGAGTGAATGTCTCAGGAGAATTTTAAGTTTTTCGTAATAGGATGATGCTGCACCTATTCAGGATGTGTGTCCGTATTCAGTATTGGCCGGAGAAAGACTTTGTACGTATTTAAAACTGTACAGGGACGAAGACCCCATGATGTGCCGGTGAGTCTGCGTAGCAACTTTAGCCGATTGTATGATTTTGTTGTGACATATTGAAGATGAGGTTTCAATGTCAGATGTTTGTCAAAAGTGATTCCTAAATATTTAACTGTACTGCTTGGTCGTATAGGTGTTTAATGAACATGAATATTAAGTTTTGTAGTGTTTCGATGTACTTTGGAACGTTTCTTGCATGGAAGGAATACGATAGCCTGTGATTTGGTTGAGTTAAGCTTCATCTTCCATGTTTGGCACCACTGTTCAAAGTTGTCTATCGCTGTCTGGAGATGAGTGTTGATTTGGTTTATAGTTTTTCCGAGAGCGAGTTATGCTGTGTCATCTCCGTATTGAAACAGAAATACATTTTTGAGGCGGGATGACGATGTCTGCTACGAATAGAAGATATAGAAGTGGTGATAAGGCTGATCCCTGTGGTACTCCTGAGTGTATCTTCTTGTTGCAGTCGATGTAGCCCAAACAACAGTCTGTTGTATGGCAGGCGATGGCCCAAGTAGTTGGCAACTACCTGGCAGAGAATGGAAGTTTGAAAGTCCAATTCCGTAACAGATATGGACTTATGAGTTTTGCCTATCTCGTAGCAGATCAGGCGGTAGTAAGAAGCGATCTATCCCGTAGCAGATCAGATCGAGGAATGTAGGCCCTTCTCGTGGCAGAACCGGCCAAGGTGAGGAGGAGTAGAGGCGACTATCCCTGGGTGCGGTATAGTGCCAGCTGCTCTGACTCGCTGGCTTTTATTCAGTTCTGGTCTGCTGACTCTGCAGTCCTCCGCTGTCTTTTGCTCCGTCAGCTGCCTTCGGTCGCTGTACTCGGCTCCTTCCGTCTTCCACTACCATTTGTTTACGAGTATGAGCACATGCTTTTACTCGCTAGCGTACTTCACCATTTACTACTGTTTGTTTGAAAACATACATCACATGCTTCGCGCGTGCTGTGTTAGCACATGTGTTTATACACATTCTGCAGCTGATTACTCGTCACTTCACAGTATAATTCACATCTCTTCTCACAATGATTCACTTGCAATAAACCTCTGCTTAATGACATGTCACCGTTCTACACAAGTACATCTCAAACCAATGTTTCCAATGAAAAATGTAGTTCCTTCAAAAGAAAAATCATATGGTTCTTCTTCTTCTTTTGTCGCCAATACATTTATTACACTTCAGCCGAAACGAGTTGAGTACAGAAAAAGCTTTTAACGAGGGTTCTTTGACTGGTATCTGTAATCTATAAAAAGCTTGTTCACAAAGAAATTTCCCCTAATACCTCTGAGCACGTGGGTATAACATTACGAAAATGCCATTCATCAGTCCACCACAAAGCAGCCAGAAAAGATTTCTTTTTTATCCAATATCAATCTGAGAGAAGTAGTCCACAGTGTCTCTCCGCTGTTCAAGCAATGACAACTGCACTATGTAGAGCATAAGTGTGTTTACCTTAAATGATGCGTTCCACATTATTTCTTAATAAAAAATATTGCGTGATACACTGAAAAAATTAAAAGATTTTTTAAAAAATGAAATGTATTCTTCCACGTAACGTTGTATTTTTTTTGCGAGGGGTACTTTATACCGGCATTCGCGACAACAGCGACGGGTAGTATCATTCGTTGCGGGAGGGCCAACAAACAACGAAATGGCGACGGGTAAATAAATTTAAAAAAATAATTTTCAAAAAGTAATTCATTGATTAATACATATCTTCTCCAATATTATACATGCAGCCTCCATAGTTCTGATGCACCTCTATTTTTCCCTGTTATACCTCTCTGCAACCACCACAAGCTGCTACAAACACTCACTATGGTCAAAACCGGTTTTCAAAGCTTTACAACAAATGTTTGGTACGTTACTACTCTCCTCCGTTCTGATAGAAAGTTTAAACTCCTCTCGAGAACAGACCCAAATTACACAGTACTTTTCTAACGTATACACTGTACTGTATGATGCCAATAAATTTGTCAAATTTGTATCGTTAAAAAGATCTTTCATATTCTCTGCTCCGAAACCGGAATAATAAGGTATTTACTACACCGTGATTATTTACATGATCAAATTTACATTTCTTGATGGAATTGATAACGCAAGGTTCAAATCATTTACTAAAAGTTTCGCAAGACACAGGGGCTATTAAAGTTTGTTTTACAACTAACATTGCCTGAATGAATTTCCATTTTCAGTTGCAAACTTTTAATTTTTTTTTGTCGTACCGTTTAAAGGGCTACACCGTTTCTTTGGTTTTTTGTTTTGTGTAACATTTCAGGTAATTGTATATGTTTATTGGTCTATGAGCAGTATTCACATTTTTATTGTATGTGCATTTTCTCTGTGAGATATTTTGCAGTATTTAGTTTATTCTTGCATGCTTTTGGTGCTTTATGATGTGTTTTTTTTCTCCCTCTCTCTCTCTCTCTCTATCCCTCTCTGATATTTCAGTATTATATAATAGGTGAAAGTGCAGTGCAATGCTCCGACGCCATATATTTTGGAGGTATGTTTAAGTATTATGGCATTTAATCGTCAGGTTTCGTGGCGATACGGGTGCGATGAATGTATTATGTTGTCACTTACTTTTCAGGGTTATTGTGCTTGCGATGGGTAAATGTCCCGTGAAAGTTCTTGTGGTCTACATGTGGCGAAGATGTCTTGGTCTGGGTGGTTGGGTGCCAGCGTTAGACAGTACAACGTGATTACATGGTCGAATGCTGTATTGTGGTAGACTGCTGGTGAATCATTTTGTGCGTCCTGTTGGAAGATGTCGAGAATAATTGGGTGGCTGTCTGTTATGTGCTTCAATATATATTTCGTAACGATTTTCTCGAGATGTTGTCTTATGTGTGGGAAGTCGATGCGTTCATAGAGCAGTCTTGTGGGGCTTGGTAGTTTTATTCGATATACGAGCCTTAGTGCGTGCACTTTCATTATGGCCAGTTTTTCGTAGAATTTTATCGGAGCTGATAGCCAGGCTGTATGTCCGTTGGTCTGATGAATACTTTGTAAGTATTGATAAGCGTATGTGGCTTTAATCCCCATGTTGTTCCTACTAGGCGTTTCAGTAAATTAAGTCCGCTTTTTGCTTTAGTTACGATATGGTTTAGTTGAGGTGTCCATGTGAGTTTGGTCTCGAATATCACTCCAAGGTATTTTACTGTTTTTGATGGTTTGGTCGGTACGCCATGTACTGTAATATTAAGTTTTCGTGGGTTGCGTTACGTTCGTGAACTCCTCTTTGGTGGTAGAAATACAACGGTTTGTGTTTTCCCACTATTTATTGTGAGTTTCCAAGTTCTGCACCATTTGCTGAAGCTATCTATTGTGTTTTGTAGTAGTCTGTTGATACCTTGTATGGTTGGGGCCAAAGCCAGGAAGGCTATGTCGTCGGCAAATTGGTATGTTTGTACATTATTAGAGATTTCAGGTAAATCGGCTACATATAGTAGGTATAATAGTGGAAAAAGTGATGAGCCTTGTGGTACGCCAGACTTTAGTAAGATTGTGTGTGAAAGTGATTCGTTGATGGATATATATGCCGTACAATTTCTGAGGAAGGTATGAATGCACCGTATATAGCACTCTGGTAGCATAAATGAGTGTCGTTTGTGTAATAGACCTACGTGCCACACTTTATCAAAAGTATTTTCCAAATCGAACGTAAGTAAGCATGAATGTAGTGATTTATTGAACTGATTAGATATTGCTATTGTTAGTCTTAGTAGTTGATCTGAAATACTATAGTTAGGTCTGAATCCAGCTTGGGATATAGGTAGTAAATTATTTTAATTTAGATGTTCATGTAGTCTGTTGAAAATTATCTTCTCCAGTGTTTTACTTAATGTTGAGGTGAGTGGTATCGGACGATACGAGGTGATTTCGCTCGTTGGTTTGTTAGGTTTTGGAAAAAGCAGAACTTTTGAGTATTTCCAGTCTATGGGGAAATATCCGGTCCTCAGTATGAATGTATATTTTGTTGCTAAAATTGTGATAAAAGTCGGTGGTGCTTCCTTGATTAATTTGTATGTTATTGTGTCAAATCCAGGAGCTGTATTCCGTTTCCTGCCAGCCACTTGATTTATCTCTACCATTGTTATAGGTCTTGTTAATGGGTTGTTAGGAGGTAGCCTATTGTTGATGCTTGGTCGGAGTGTTTCGGAGTTTGGGTCGGAGTGCTGGAGGATCAGATTTCCTACACGAATTGGCATATAACAGTCGGGCAACGGTGTGAATATATCTTGAAAATGTTTGACAAAGGTATTTGGTTTGTCAATATCAGTCTGTGAGCTTTGATTATCTACTATTATTGGATATGAAGTTCGTTGTGTTTTGCCCGTTAATCTATGGAAGGTTTTCCAGTATTTGGTTGGGTGTGATGTTTCGCCTAGTGAGTTACAGACTTTAATCCATTGCCTAGTTTTGTATGCTTTTATATAGTTATTAGTCATTCTTAGGTATGCACGGTGGAGTCGTAGTGCTTCTAAGTTGTGAATACATGTATATTCTCGGTGTGCTCTTCTGGATGCAGCTATTAGGTTTAGATATTGAGGTGGTAGTTTCAGTTTATAAGGTGTGATAGTGGTTGTCGGAATATGTTTTTCAGCTGCTGATTTTAGTATCTGAGTTATAATGTCTACAGTTTCGTCGAGCGATTCTAGTGTGGTTGGTTCCTCTATAGTTTATAGTTTCTTCTCTATGGTTTCTCTCTAGTCGTCCCATTTAGCGTCGGTGTATCGATATATTTTATGCGTATTTTGAGTCTGTTGTATAGCTCCTGGAAACTCGAGTTGTAATTTGATTGGAACATGATCACTTCCTATTGGGTCGAGCACATCTATTGTTGAATATGTGATGAGAGTCTGTGAGATGATTACGGCATCTGGTGTAGTTGAGACTTACTGGCCTAGTAGGTTTTGGTAGTATGATAAATTCTCCATGTGTGTTTGTTTCTATATCGTCGAGAAATTTGGATTTTGTTCCTTTACTGCGACTATGGAAGTTGATGTCCGCCATTATGATAAAGTGTCTATATTTGTCGGAGATGTAGCGTATGAAATCTATTTGTAGTGGCTTGCGTGGTCTAACGTAGATTGTAACGAATGCTATTGTTCTGCGCTTTAGATATAATAGCGTCACATTATGTTCTGGAAGGTTTAGGTTTGTAGGCAGTTCTGTTATTCGGTGAGGTATATTTGGCTTAAATGCAACTGCTGTTCCTCCATTTGCTTGTAGGCAGTCTCTGGGGCCGTCGTGGCGGTGCATGATGTAGCCCTTGATCGTAGGTTTGTCTTTGGGTGTGAGAAAAGTTTAATTCAGTGCGAAGGCTGTGGCTTTTTCTTCCAGTAACAAATGTTCGAATAGTACTTTGTGTATTTTAAGTGACTGTATGTTCAGAAAGATGAACGTATATAATGCTGTGTCCCATATTAGTTTTCATTTTCTATTGTTAATATGTTGAAATGTACATGTGGACCTGAGTATGTGGCCTGTATTTGAATCTTGAGCAGTACTTTGGCTGCAAGGCTGATTTGTTGTATTATGTGGTTTCTTTCGAATGGATGAATATTTTGTAGAGTTATTGCAGTGAATCTTAACAGATCTTCGACGGTGATTGGTTGACACAATGAGTTGTTCGGTGGCGTAGGTACATCGCTGGTTCGTAGAAGTACTGTCAATTCTGGGTGTTCTGGTTCAGGTGGAGGTTTCTTTTGACATTTGTAACTGTAGGATGGATGGGTTTCCCCGCAGGTTGTACATTTAGGTGGTTGTGCTAAGTTTGGACATTTAGTTGTGTTGTGGTTGCTGGAACAGTGTCCGCATGTTGGAGTCTCTTTGCATTCATGGGTAGGGTGTTGATTGTAGGTTTGACATCGTTCGCACCTTACTGGTAGCGGAGGAGCTGAGCGGGATGGTTCCACTCGATGTCTCTTACAGTATATGTAGACCCCATCAGTTGGCATTTGATCAATAGTGTCTTTTCTATTCGTTAGCACTCTTATTACGTAGAATGGCGTACCTTCTCTTGTACGAATTCGAAGACATTTCTCCATGATATGCCCTTCTACCCTTAGTTCGTCTAGGATTTCTTCTTCTGTGTAGTCTGGAGGAACTTCCTTTATGACCACAGATAGCATTGGTTGCCTCCTTGGAGGCTGCGGTTATTTTGTGGCTCTTGGAGATGGTGGCATGATGTTGGCCCCTTTTCCAAATATTTCGTATGACACCTTGTTTCGAATATTGATAGCCATGTCAGGATCAGTTGATTTTATTATGATCCCGTTGCTGGTAAAGACTATGTCAGAAATTTCGTGAAAAGTTGTAGTGCGATCAGTTTTGGTGGACGATATTTGGTGTCGTACTTGGTTAGCAAGAAGTTGTAAATTGGTTGTTGACGTGGGTCACTTCCTGTGTCCATTACTATTGAATTCTCATGTGGAGAACGTGACCTAGAACTTTTAGAATCAGAACTACTGATTGATTCGGTTCTTATATCTTTAGGTGATTTTTGCCGTTTAGCTTTATGAGTTTTCAGAGATGAAGTAGTCGCCTTAGGTTTCGTACCAGTTCCCTTAGACATAGTTACTGTTATCGTGTATCAAAGCCGTATTCTAAGACCAATAACGTAAGCTGGGTCGATATTAAGATTTTTCAGTCCAGTAACCAAGATCAAAATCCACAGAATAGCAAAGTCAACAAACATATAATCAGTAAAAACTAAAATCAGAGACCTTGAGATTGTTAGTTCATGAGAGAATAATCTTTCCATACACCTATTACTGCCACGAAACACAACAATACTTCAATAATAATACTGTAGAACTGGAATTTGCTGGTAAACGACTACTTTTTGCTTGAGGCATTTTATTTAACATTTTCTAGAAATCGAGGGCCAAAACAGCCGGGAACGAAAGTGCTATTTCGAGGACTATATCCTAAAATCGGAAACGAATGGTCACCTTAGCTTAGGTAACTTCGGTTCAAGCTGAATGTTGATGAGGGGAGAATTGACGGAATGAAGAAAGTGGAAGGAAACGGAAGAACGCTGAGAAAATCAACACACACGATGTTTGTCCACCTCAAAGCACGTAAGGCCGAAGCCGGGATTCAACCCACGTACCCGAAGCCACCGTACCGCTGCAGACTAAACCTCCAGCTCATGTGTATTATGTAACCTCCTTTATCTGCACTAACTTATCTCATAGCCGTCTATTTCTCTCTTGCAAAATTTCATAAAGGACGTGATGTTTGTAAAACGTTGGACTACCAAATGTTCCACGGCACCAGGTTTAGCGTTTCTGATAATGAACGAACTTTATCAAGACTTTCTTTCTTTCTTTCTTTCTTTCTTTCTTTCTTTCTTTCTTTCTTTCTCTCTCTCTCTCTCTCCCTCTCTCTTTGTATCTTTCTTTCTTTGTTTGTTTCTTACTTTTATCTTTTCTCAACAGAAGGGTTGACTCTTTTATTTCATAGCTGACTGGGTCTTCTGATGAATTCATGATGTCGCTAGGTCGGCGCTAGGTGGCAGAGAAAGCGCAGTGTGAATTATATGAGCAGGAACAATGTTGAGACGGAGTAATTTCCTACGCATGTGTTTCCCAACAATTACGTTATTATTTGCTTGCAAACATTCTAAATTACGTTTTGTACTTGGGCTCTACATCCAAAATTTTTATCTGGAAATATTAGTGAACGGAGGAAGATTAGCGGACGAAACGGATTATAAATGAAGCGCCAGAAATCATACCGAGCACCGAAAGTAGTCTTGTTCGTTATTGATATCTTTTTGAAGCGGGGCCCTGGTTGTGTTTTCTTTGGAGGATTCCTAGGCGCCCTGTGATTTAACGAAATACAAAGTACGAAAACAGAAACAGAATATTTCTTGTTTTAACCGAACGTGCATGAAAAATTAACTAAAAAAGACTTTAAAAAACACGTATTCTTTTAAGATGGACTAAAGAATAAAATAATAATAAATAGAATTAATCTTACGAGTCGGAAATTAAAAGCGCGGGTGCTCTTAGATATTATGATTTTATGATAAGCAAGAGCACCCACGCTTTAAATTTCCGATTAGTAAAATAATTATATGTATTATTTTTTTACTTTTTAGTCGATTTTAAAAAAGGTGATTATGAAAAAAATCTTTAAAAATAATTTTCAATGTATAATAGATTAATTTAAAATTCCCTGCGAGATGGCTTCTTTGAATATATTCTGTAATATTTTGTAAGCTGCTAGTGGTACCTCCATACTCAATTTTACTTCAGTAGCCCCAGCGGTTTAGACTATGCACTCCATACAATAATAGGTTTCGCTCCAAGGTGGCGACTTTTTGAACGTTTTGTAATAATTTTCTAAAGTAATAATGATAATGTACCTTCATACCAAATTTCGTGTCTCTAGCTCAAACGGTGTGGAAAATGGATTTTTGGGTCCGCCATTTTGGATTCAAGATAGCGACAGATTCAACATCTTTAATATTTTCGTAAGCTACTAGTGATATTGTACCATCATACTAAATTTCATTTCAGTAGCTCCAGCCGTTTAGGCTGTGTATTCCATATAACAAAGAATCTGGCGCCAATTCTGGATACAAGATGGCGATTTTTATACATACATAAGTTCGTATTCCAGTGTAATCCAGTTCTAAGCTATGTTTGAAGTTTTAAGTCTCTAGGTCATCAGGAAGTTGGTTTAAAATCGATTGCAAAATTTGTACCGAAGAGACGGACAGGAAAGTGAGTTAATAAAAACGTGTTAAAAATACACAAAAGAAACAATAAAAAAGAGTTTTAAACTCGAATGTGCTTCCTTCTTCCCAGTTTTTACTGAGTGTATTAATAAAGGTGTTGTCCTACGGTGAGGAA
>JAGDQP010051444.1:0-14016 GCA_022664845.1 Lepisma saccharinum | reverse complement strand
TATCTAAAGCTACATTCAATACATTTCAATATTTTCTACTATGTATAAAAGCATATAAATTATTTACTGATGAATATCACTCATCACAATGGATAGAGATGAACATGGAAGATGTTCCTACCTTGTAAAATCGTCCCCTAAATCTTACACGTTGTGTTTGCCCAAACAGTGAGACCAACTCCCTTATTAAGACTTACGGAAGTGTTTAAAATTAAGAGGTCCTTCAGTGTATATTAGGGAAAGTGTTTAAGGCTACTTCCTTTCTCTCTTTACAGTAACGGAGCTACTGTTACAAGTACAACAGTAGAATATTTATTGAATTATTCAAAAGAATTCCACCTTGCTCGGTTATTAGCCAGGCACTTAAACATACTATGTCTAAAGCACACTTCCCCTAACCACAGCGAAAGTTTTTAGCTTGAAATATGTAATGTACTTATTGCTATTTATATTTGAGTTTTTCAAACTAAATACTAAATAAAAACAAAGAGAAAGATATATACACTTTGTCTAATGTATGTTTAAGCATGGCTACTCATATAATACCATTTTCAAAAAGATTTCCAAGTTGCATTCAATACATTACAATATTTTCCACTACATTTTGCACACTACATCGCAATTTATTTGTTTTGTTTTCTTCTTTCTCATTTTTTTTATCCAATAATGCATTAGTTTCATTTGCTATTGTTTTTGGAACAAATACAAAATAGGTCATTCGGATTCTTTATGCTTGATGTGGTGCTAAATGTATCTTACTACAAATGTATGATTTATTCCCTACTGACAAAGAAACTAAAAAAAATAACTTCCTATTATAGCTTCTAAAGTATTACTTTTTTTTGCATACATACTGAAATGAGGACAGTATTACATGCTAAACACTGGATGTATGCTTCCTTTCGGAAATGTATGTGTCTCGCGGTTGGGTCGCTAAAACATAAATATGTAAGTGCTACCCTGTGTTAACTCTAATATCTTTCATGGTCGTTCATATACTGAAAAAAAAGAATGCTAAATCATGATAAAACTAGATTACACGGCTTGTATGTTATATTCTGTGGAGTATTGCAGTTTTACTGATACGCAGTACGTATGGAAAACCATTATGTCTGGAGTATTACAATATCAAGAGAACCTCAATATGTTACAAAACGTGTTACTACATTCCAATCGTCTACTTACATTTTATTTACACTACATTTTTCTCAGTGTATCATGGATTTTTATTATTCTTACATTCTTTTGCTGATATGCAGAACTCAACTTGATAACGCTGCGTTTTCTTGTGATAAAATCTCGCAGACTGTATATCAGAGTAGTGGGAAATGATATGGGTTCAAAATCCTAGCTATCACTTTCATTCTAAGTAACCATTAGCTATTTCCCGAACTTTCCATATAGCACATTAACGAACTCGTTTAAACTCGACAATCTTTCATATTCCAAAATCGCTTGAAATAAAACATCGTTCGTATCTTTAAAAATCGAGCAAATATTCTTCTCGATATATCGTTGAGAACTCGTGTATTTCTCATACTAACAAGAGTTAGAAATCGAATATTTTTCATATCGAAAAGTAATAGAATGTGAACATTCATCAAATCGAAATATTTTACATTGTATAACAAAAGAAACTCGAATATTAAATTTCGATTTTTCTCGAAATTGATGTTTTTGTATTGCAAATATGTATCGAATTACCAATGTACTGCATAGCTTTCACTAAGGCTAACGGCCTGAGTCAAAGTTGCCTAAAGACCTTAAAAATTAACTTCAAATTAAATTTAACTAACACTAACAATGATTTATTTTAGTGGCACCACGCAAATGTCGCAATTGTACTTTAAATTAAGATCAGTTCTTCCTTTTTCTTCGCATATGGAAAGAATAAAATATTAACAAAATAAGCCTCTTGCCTCAACTATTGAACATGCTAATCTGACTTTAAAGGACCTACCGTTTTTAGCAATCCATTACCGATGGTGAAAAATCGCTCAAGAAATTTACCGAGATAGGGAAAACGAAGTAAGGTAAGTAAAAAAACTTCCGACGTTTCGGAGAGAAAAATCTTACCCCCCCCTTTTTTTTTAGAGAATTCAGTTATTACAGTTATTACTTATCAGTACAAAAAAGATTAATCATTCATATGTTATATCTTCGCGCCTTTTCAGCGATTCTCAGCTTCAACCTATCCTGTGTATAGAAGTCAAGTAAATTCGGAATAGCAGGAACCGATTTCGAATGCGGAAAATTTACAAGTACAAAGTGAGCGCTCTACTGCTGATGCACCTCGGTCACGAAAACAAATTGTGAATAGAATTTCTTCACATATGTGTTTGTGTAATGATTCCTTCAGTACAAATATTATCCTATCGTGAATTATCGTCCGTATAGCTTCTTTCGTTCTTGATATATTTTACGTCTATTTCCCACTATTGCCCGGATAAGACCAGCGTATTTCATGGTGCATTTTAGTATCCGCCATGGAACAGATTCTTCCGCTTATACATTGTGAACGATGAGATCTCTCTTTAATCTTTCGTTGCAATGACTGTTTTATGTTGTTCAATAAAAGAAGAACGACAGCTATAAACGCATACAACATCATGTCTGTTCGTAAATCGTAGAGAATGGACTGAAAGGAGTTTAGAAAGAAAAATATGTATAGATATATGAAAGTGAATCTCTGATCAATATATGGAATATTAGTTGAAAGCAAATAATCGAAGTATATACAAAGCAAGAATAGAATTAAAAAGTGATTCTTATCCATATATTTTTACAATTCGTTTTCAAAGGTACTGCACTAAATGATCTTTTTTTTATTGGTATCAATAATGTTATGGTAATATTCATTTATTGGTTTTCTGTAAGTCTGATTTGAAACAAACTTAGTACAATCCTCTCAAGACAGAATGCAAAGTCGCGGACTGGGGATCAGGAAAGGGAAAGCTGTGGGTTAGAGCCCCGCTGCAAGTTAAACCGAAGGAAGTTTAACAGAGTTTTCCTGATTCTATCACCAAGTAAATGCTGGTATAATATCTAGACAAAGATCTTGGCGGCTACCTTCCAAGTCTCTATTCCCGAGGAGTGATCGGCGAGAGATCACATTCCTAGTAAGATATAACGTGTTAGATCAAAGTACTCAATTCATCTTGTAAAAGTTTTTTTTTTTTTTAAAGAAAAGAACTAAATGAAAATCAACAAACACCTCCGTGGTGTAGTGGTAGTAGTAGTAAAATGGCTCTGGCGAGATAAACAAGTTCACATTTATCTCTCAGACAAATGCTAAAAGTAGTCTGTCTTATCCATGAACGAGGCAATGGAAACCAAACACGAGAGCTCGCTGAAACCACATCTACACCCTTCAATGACTAAAAAGATATGTCAATAGAGAGACAGACAGATATAAAGGTGGATAGTAAAAAGAAAGAAACAGAGAAACAAACAAAAAGGAAAGGAAACAAAGGAAAAAAAGTTAGATTTACATTCATAGAAATAGACAGAATGAATGAATGAAACAAACAAACAGACAGACGAACAAACAAACAAAGAAACAAATATTTAGGAAAGAAAGATTTACAACCATAGATTTAAAAAAATGATGTAAGACCTTTAGGAAACTTTTGGCTCAGGCCGAGTGGATGATGATGGGAAAATTGATGGAATGAAGAAAGTGGGAGGAAACGGGAGAACTCCGAGGAAATCTCTGACCACCACAGAGTCCACATAGCACGATCCGGGATCGAACCGACGACCCCACGCAACCAGAAGCGATTGTTCTACCAATGAACCACCGTGACCCTTGCATTCATAGAGACAGAAAGAATCAATCAAAAAGGCATATACACAAACAAAAAAAAGAGAGGAAAAGAAGCGAAATAAAGTTAGATTTACGTTCATAGAAACAGACAGACAAATGAAAATGGAGAAAAAGAAACAAAGGAAAGAAAGATTTACATTCGTAGAGACAGACAGTAAGAAAGAGGGAGAGATCTTTTCCAAACAATCCAACAATAAAGGGTTGCTTTGATTTGTGAATGTTTTTATTTTTTCTACTCCTGTTTTAATCTACTGCGGAATACGCAATTAACAAATTATTCCCTTGTGTTAAGTCTTTCTCGGAAAAGTGTAAAAATAACTTTTATAATTTTTGTACTTTCATACAGATTGTGTGTTTGGAGAAAAAGAGAGAGAGAGAGGAGAAGAGGATTTACGCTGATGAATAAAGAGAAAGAAAATATGCAACAGAGAATAAATTAAACATATCAAAATCTTTCATTCTGGAATGAAAAATTGATACCGTGGTATCATGTGGAAAGATAATATTAAACACACCATACACTACTTTCTCGTTTATTTCTTCAATAGCGAAAATAAAATATAAAAACAAATAGACATTTTAAATAACTTTCAAAACATTTTCTTATTCAATATCATAGAAATATTTAAAAATTGTTATTCAATTATTCAATCATATGTAAATTCCCAGAATACTATTCTATAATTTAAAAACATTTTGTTTACTACGAAATATAACATAAAAGTGTATTTATTTATTTAGTAACGACTGGATAGGAAATAAGTGAGTGGAAAGAACAAGAAACTTGAAATAATAAAATTTTAACTAATAAAAGGTTTTAGCGTAATTTATTTGTACTCTGTACTGTGTGTGTCTACATACATTATAATGTAGTTAAATAATACTATTTAGAATGGCTTTGCAATCAACAAAATTGTACGACATTTGAATATCTTTAAAAACGGTTTAGAATAATTTGTTGTAGAAAGAAATTTAGGTGATATCAAAAAATGGAGGAGTAATGGTCAAGATGGGGTGACAGTCTTCTGTTGGTGATAAATCTTGTACCATGATGATAATGTTTATTAAGTTATGTCGAGGCGAACAACTGAAGTATTATCTTCAAAATATGTAGTGAAAGCGGAATCCTGTCTTAAGGTATGCTCTGTTGAAAGATGCTAATAATTATTTGAATAGCTGCCATTATTAAAATGGCTGTGTTTTGACCTTCGAGCAGTTTATTGAGACCAGATTTGAGTTTACCATTGTTTCATCAAAATTTAAATGTTGAAAAAGAGGCAATTATCCTTGAATGGCAGGGTGCAAGGAGATTTTTTAGATTTCGAATTGGGTAGGTTGCTAGTGGCAGTACCAGCATATGATTTAGTGGCAGCTGAAAAGATTCATGGTGTTGGAGTTGAATCATGAGGGATGGCAGCACCAGATGGATTGGCCTTTTGAGAAGTGATATTGACAGGCTTTCAAGCTCTGAAAAGTGTCACATCCTTTATAATTGGCTGGATGAGTTTTGCCACAATTGGCACATTTGGGTGGTTCATTTCTGGATTTCTTTTCACATTCAGCATTTAGCATACTGACACAGCGAGGGTCCATGAAACAGGTAAATTTTGAGTGGCAGTACCTTTGGAAGCTTGAAGAGTCATAACTACTACAACTGCCTCTGTGCCCCCAATACAACTTTCAATTCGTGTGTCCTTAACTCACGGTTTTGCTATTGCTGAGTCACGTCTCTGTGACCCCCCCATGCCCATGCCTCCCTGCATCGCGTGGGTTGCGGGTGTGTTTTTAAGCCCCTGATAATTTAGATGTAAAATAATTGAAGCGGGTAGAGGATAAAGGTGTCATGTTACATTTTTGCTTCCACCTTCTTTTACAAACAAACTCGTTTGTCTGTGTAACATATCCCCTTCATCGTTTCTGAATCTCTTTATTCAGACGAGGAATAACTTAAATGGGGTGTTGTAGAGCAAGAATAACACATAACACTTTCATCCACCAACAGAACTATTTTTTTTTTTCGAAAAATGTAACATGACACCTTTATCCTCTAACCGCTTCAATTGCGAAGACAATTCACAATTCAATTTCACACTGACATCACTGCTATTAAAATGTTCTTCTGTTACCCGAACGCCATTAATTGATATTTTTAATTTAAAGAGGCTTGTTTTGATTACAAGGCTGTAGGTAGCTTATAGAGATTTATAGCAATGTGTGTAGGTCGGTGCTAATGAACTTGCTTCCCGTAACAAAATTATTTGTACTCAGAAATACATTGATTATCTCGTTTTTTGCACGCTGTATATTTGCTTTAGTTCTGGTAAAATATTATTGCCAATGGCTATTTGAAGAGTGAGGTAAGTCATACTCATTGGAGGTGCTGTCGGGCTATTTATATCTTTTTCCTGTGTTATATTTAAAGTTGGACAGACTTTGGTGAGGAAGGTTATGACTATTTGTACAAGTTATTTTGTCTGCACCGAGCGGCCGTGACTCTGTCAGTAGTAGAGTGTTGGCTTAGAATTCGGGGGGTCCTGGAGTCGATCCCAGCTGCCAACTATCTTGACTGAGGTTTTTCTAGGGTTTACCCCTCAGTCATACTAGGCAAATCCCGTGATGAGACCTTAGATCCTGGCCGACACCTTCACACATCTTTCCCCTCCCTTATCTTGGCCTGAGTTTGAGATGCCTAAAGGCCTTGAAATAAATTCAAATTCAAATTAATTTTTCTGTTTTTCTGATAGTGCTTGCTTGAATTCTACTGTCCACAATTTACCAATTGGGGCTGAATGATTCATACTCCACAATTTACCCATTGGGTTTGGAGGATTCATATGTGTACATCTTGACTTTGAGTTATGCATTGGCACTTACAGTTGGATAACACCATGCATGGAAAAAGTTCCAACCCGTCCCGGTAGCAGGTAATAAATCTTTTCCATTTGTCCCGCTGTAATGTCCCGCTTTAATAAAAGGGGACCATTATCGTCCCGGTAGCACTCTACTATGCTATGGAAGTTTTCCATGCATCACACTATTACGTTTTTGGTTCAATTTAAAATTGATGTTTATCACTGATAGACATTTCATGCGTCGAGATGTTCTTATAAACAGTCGCGAACGGTAGTTGAGTCTCTCTTCCTGTTTCGCCATATGTCTTCATCATGTTGTAAATCTTCTTGTACTGGAAGTTGTCAAGTACTAACAACTTTACTTATCAGCGTAAAATGTATACCAAATGGTACCATCCGAATTACGACAGTAAGAGGTTTCCCTGATTCCTATCATGTTTCAGGGATGGATAAATATCAGGATATTATCGGAATGTTTCTGAATTTAATACATTGCGATGAGTAAGAATGGTTAGTTTAGTTGCTTGCTAAGTACCGAAGGTACACCACTGATGTACTTAGAGTGTTTTGTTTTATGTGGTATCCATATGATGAACAATTCTTAGGCAGATGATAAGACCGTATTGGCCAGTGTATTTTACCGAGACCCTTTAATCGAACATCCTGGCGAGGAATTTTTACTTGTTTCTATCGTCTTTCGTGAATACTGAAACCTTCTAATTTTAGTTGTTTCATTCTAGTTAATTTGAGCAATTGAACTGAGTTTACAAATGATTGTTCCTCTCGTCGGATAGGAACGGTGTGTAAGGTTAGGTTTAGGTTATAGTGGTTTGGTCAGGGACGCATTTAGGGGAATCTATGGTGTTCGAACCCCTTGAATTACGATATCTATGTAAACGTAGTATAAATTCAGGGAGAATTATATAATATGCACTGGACTAACCGCGACCGCCCTGCAGAAAATACATTCTGAATACGTCGCCGGTTTCCTTATTCATTGTGTGTGGAGAGGTGTTAGTATGATGTCCCGCATTTTTAACAGACCGAAGGGAGAGTATGACTTCACTACATTTTTCACATGCTTTTTACAGTGAAACAAGGAGGCTTTATTTATTTGATTTTCTTATTAATCGTCCATGAATCTTCTAAGGACAGGGATCCGAATCATGCTCCAATTCAAATGTAAAGCAGACTGCAGGTGCACAGAGTAATATGTGATGCCAATCACAACGAAACTAATCAACTCTACTACCCTATTTACCCCCGGTGTAGTAGGTTGTCAGTATACAAACACAGGAATGAGCACGAGAATCATAGTTTAGCATAAGAAAAGAAAATGTGTATTATTTTATCAGTCCTGTCGAATCACCATTCCAAATATATAAATTAGTTTCTATGTCATCGTTAGAAAAAGTATAGTAAAAATTTAGATCATAAATAACTTTTTTCATAAATTATCTTGGTCTGATTATTTTTTTAACAATAAAAGTAAAATAACCATAATTCTATGAAACTTTACCTACTTGTTGGAAACAGTAAACATGGTGCTCCTAAGTAATAATAAAATCCATCGGCAAACATTTTTCAGGAAAAGAAAAGTGCTCTTTAAATTTCTGGTAGCATTTGCCTATCGCTTGAGCGTCAAGTGTACTATAAACTCTAGATCTGAATGGATTGTAATAAATACCTAATATTGTTAACGTGTTTTAAGACTTTCACAACGGCCGGACATTTGTTCTGTATTTATTTAATTAGAACCTAAAAATCATTTTGTTAGCTTTCCAGCTATCATTGTCAGACAGGGAGTCCGCCAGAATTTGTCAAAAGTAGGACTGCTAACCACCGGAGAGTATCTAAAGTCTTTCCAAGATCTAATTTCATCACTACAGGAAATCTCACATTAGACCAATGGCAGTTGGAATAGTCACATTTATTATCTACACAATTTATGTAGTACAACTCACTGTTCATATAGCAATTGTATCCTGACTTTACGTGGATAACTAATTCTTCATAATTAATACTTAAATCCAGCATTTATGATTAATTAATTTTTCACTGAAAGTTAATTTTTCAATCATTTCTCAGTGTTTTAATCCATAGCGGGATAGGTAACCATATCAACAGAGGTGGACATCCATATTAACATTGTTAACCACTTTGTGTGATCTTCTTGATCTCAGAGTTCTAACTTCTCATCGTAACATCCACTTTCCCTCCGAAAAATAATAAATGGCATATCCAACCTAACCTAACATACAAACTAATTATGATAGGAAAATAACTTACATCCAATTGAATCTACTTAAACCCAGTTTCATTTACCTAACCTAACTAAACTTCCTAGAAGTTGGGGAAGAGATTTTTTTTATTGGGTTTCTATTATTTTTGATGGTCAAAGAGATTTCGGTTAACTTTGTTAACTTATCTAACTTCGTAGGTTACTTGCTTTTCTTTGTTTGGGGATGTGGCGGTCTAGGTTTATTAGAAACACGTTCGTGCTGTATTGATATAACTGTGTATTATTTGGTAGTGCTTGTTTATTTATGAGTTATGTTACTTGTTGTGGTTTTCAAGCGTGCGATGGTATGATATAGTCCGGTGGTTGCGGATCTATGAACGCTGTTAGGTGTGGGACTTCTGAATGGTTGTCTGGCAGACTGAAGAGATAGAGACTGAGTAGTAGACCTAGTGGGCGATGTATGGTAGCTGTGTGAAGTGTTCTGTAGGTTGCGCCGTGAGGCATTGTATCGAGAAGAAGCGGATGGTAGATTTCGTATCGGCTGGTTGTATAACGGATTCTTAATGTTTCCAAATGTATGTTGGGCATTTTGACGCTTTCATATAGTTCAGCAACTAGACTAGGAAGTTTGATGCGGTTCGCTATGCGGAATGGATGTCTTTCTTGGATTTTTAGTTTATTGTAAAATTTTGCTTGTGCTGATATCCAAGTGACGTGGCCATATGTTAGAACTGGGCGGATAAATGCTTTGTAGGCGTTGAGTACGGCAGTTGGATTTATGGGGCATAAGTTCCTGTCATTCGTTTTAGCAGGTTTAGGCTGCTGCATGCCTTTTTGGTGAGTGCTTTGAGATATGGGTTCGAGGTGAGGTGATAGTCGTAGGTTAGTCCTAAGTATTTTACTTCGTTTGTAGGTCTGATTGGAGTTTGCTGTACGTGTAGGTTTAGGTTGTTCGGGTTGCGTCGTACTCTGGTGTGCTGTCTTGGTGGTATAAAGATGATAGTTTGTGTTTTCGCAGCGTTGATTGTGAGTTGCCATTGGTCACATCATTGACTGAATGTGTTTAATGCAGTTTGCATTGTTCGGTTTATTTGTTGAACTGTTTGTGCTGTTGCAAGGAAGGCCGTGTCGTCTACGTATTGATATAACTGTATATTATTTGGTAGTGCTGGTAGATCTGAGCTTAACATTACGTATAGTAGTTGTGAAAGAGCTGAGCCTTGTGTTACTCCGATATTTAAGAAAATCGAGAAAGAATTGCTTTGGCTGTCACTGATATATGTGAGGTGGTTTGTCAGAAAGTTATAAATGTACCGGATATATTTTATTGGTAGTTGAAATTGGAGACGCTTCCATAATAGGCCTTGGTGCCAGACTATCGAACGCTTTTCCCAGATCAAATAGTACAAGACAGGAAGGTTTGTGAGTGTTATAATGGTTTGCGATGTGGTTGGTGAGTCGTAAAAGTTGGTCCTGGATACTGTATCGTGGCCTGAAACCTGCCTGCTGGTCTGGGAGTAGGTGTCTGTCCTTTAGGTGTGTGTGTGGAGGCGATGTACCAGTATACTCTCTAGTATCTTGCTAACAGTTGGTGTCAATTGTATTGGTCTATATGATGCGACGGGATCAGGTGGTTTGCTAGGTTTGAGAAACATGAGAGTTTTTGGTGTTTTCCAGTCTGCCGGAATATATCCTGTTCATAGTATGAATGTATATATGGTTGCGAATAATATAAGCAAGCTTGTTGTCTCCTTTATGTGTCTGTAGATTTTACTGTCGATTCCAGAAGCAGTATTTTTCTTATGTTCTATTGTCTTGATGATATCGTTGCTTATGATAGATATGGTTAGTTGTCTATCTTCGTTGATACGGTGGTGATTGTTTGTTTGTAGTTCCGGTGAATTTTGGTAGAATTGTTGGACTGGATGGTTCCTTCTATGTCGATTTTGAGTGGTGTGTATATCTTCTGTAGATGTAGTGCAATGGCGTCGGTTTATTCCTTTTCTGTATGTATTGGATGGTCATTCTGCAGCAATGTATATGTTGTTTACGTGTACTTGCCTGTACGTAGATTGAATCTTTTCCAGAATTTGGTTGGATAGTCTGTATCTCGGAGCTGATTGTATGTTTTGATCCATTGACGAAGTTTGTATGCTTTTAGATAATTATGCACAGTTCTTTGGAATTGGAGATGTAATTGTAGTAAAGCTGAATTTCTGGTGCGGATGTAGTCTCTCTAGTGCTGTCTTGAGCGGCGGATCAAGGCAAGATATTGTGGTGGTCGTTTCGGCCGATGTGGCACATCTGTGGGTTTTGGTATGTGCTTGCCAGAAACTGTTTGTATAGTGGTGATGATTTTCTCTAGCGTTTGGTACAGTTCGTCTTCGTTTGTGGGTTCCTCTGTGTTATGTTGGTTGTTGATGTAGTTTCTGTATTGATTCCAGTCTGCAAGATCATAGCGAATAGTTGTTCGTTGTGGTACTGTGTCTGGTTTTGTTTGTAGGCGTCAGTTTTATTCGTACATGTTCACTTCCAATACTATCCACGACCTCGATATGGTAACGGTTCAGTAAGTTCTACGAGAGAATAACTATTTCTGGTATTTTTTGTGAGATCGGTCTAGTATGCTTAGGTAGTTGTTGTAAGACACCCGTTGTTTGGGTGTGAGTGTAGTTTCTGAATAGGTTTTGTTGCTGGAGTCAGATTTGCTATGTATATAGATGTCAGCCATTATGATATAGGTTAGGAAATTATTTGAGATATGCTGGAAGAACTGAAGCGGCATTGGATGACGAGACCGTGCATAAATTGTGGCAACTGTTATTGAGATATTTTTGAAATATAATGTTGATATAAGATATTCTGGCTATTGCAGGTTTGTTATTGTGTGAAGTCTGTATGGTATTGATGGTCTGTATCCTATGGCGACTCCGCCATTCGCTCGTAGTATTGGCATATTGCTTTCCTTACGTAGAAGATGGTATCCATGAATTTTGCAAGGTGTTCTGACATTTAGATGCGTTTCATTTAGGAGAAATGTATGTGCTTTATCTTCTAGTAAGAGTGTTTCTAATAATGGTTTGTGTCTGAGTAGTGAGATAATATTTAGGAACACTACCACTATGTATAAATCAATTATGTTGTTGCGCTGGTTTCTGGTATTTCGTTAGACGGAACCGTGACGAAGTGTACATATGAACCGGAATATGTGGCATGGAAGGCCACATGGAATTTTTTTTGGCTTCTGTTTGTACTTGCTGTATTATGTGTGATCTTTGTGATGGTTGTACATTTTGAAGAGTTAGTGTGATAAAAACCAGAAGTTGTTCTATGGTGACAGGATGGGTCAATACTGGATGTTTTCTTGAATTTCGTCTTATTCTGTGGTTTCTGGAATCCTGAACGGTACGACGAGTTCTGGTTTGTCTGCTTCTGGTGGTGGTTTCGCTTTACATTGGTAGCTGTATGTCGGGTGCTGTTCTTGGCAGGTTGCACATTTTTGTGGTAGATGAATGATGTTGCTGCATTGCCGGGTTGGATGTAGTTCTGTGTAGAATCCACATTTTGGTTTGTCAGAACATTGTGCGGTATGGTGTGCATTGTAGCTCTGGCATTATTCGCAGCGAATTGGGATAGGTGCTTGTGTTCTGGATGGTTCAACTCGGTGTCGCCTTCTGTGTATGTATGCACCAAGAGTAAGAAGGTCGCTAACTGTTTCTTGTAAAGTTGTTAGGACACGTACTAGGTATGTTGGGCCGTCTTTGCATTTTATCCGCATGATTTTCGTGAATTCATATTCTTCTTGCTTCAGTTCTTCCACTATTTCTTCATCGGTCCAAGTTATGTCTACCCCGCATATAACTACAGATAGTCGTGGTGACTTTCGTGGTAGCGGTGGCTGTTTAAGTTTTGTGAGGCAAGGTTTACTAAAGTGGCAGATTTTCCAAGTTTCCGTGGCTGTGTTTTTCTTGATGTGATTAGCTAGGTTTGCATCGGCTGTTTTTATGATCGTGCCATTTCTGTTTGGTTTTATTTGTCCTATGGATTTCCTTGGTACATATTTGCAGAGTTGTAACAGTATTTGCTTTGCGTTTTAGAATTTTGTGTCATGGTTTTGGAGTAGAAATGACTGGATTTCGCCTCTTGTTGATGTTGATGCTATTGGTTCTTCTTGTTCTTCCGTTGCCACATTTTCGGAGTCAGTGTCAGTGCTTTTCATAATTTGATCAGTATGGTGTTTCTTTTGTGGAGATGATTTACTGTCTTTTCGATCTAATTTGTTGATTGGTGTGCGCGATCGCGACCGAGACTTAGTGGATCAGCATTAGTAGGTTCGATCTGTTTGATTCTAGGTTTGAGCCTCAATGCCGTCCATCTTGAATGAAGCTTTGCAGTCTTCTTCGGTTTCATCAGTTAAATGCCGAAATGAAGCTTAATTAAGGACATGATCACTATCTTTTTCATTCCTGCCTCCATATAGGGTAGCCCGCATTTATTTCGATCAAGGTGCTATATCGATCAGAGGGGGCAGGACAATACAAACATGATTTGCGAGATTTCTTTTTCAGTATTCACACTATCGGCTGAAGTACCATTGGTGGGTGGGTGGGTGGGGGTGAGTAGTCTTGCAATTCATGACTGTATTGGCTTATTTCACCTCCTGATCGATATGCTCCCTTCTGATCGAAATAGACTCGGGCTATCCAAAATAGAATATTACAAGTCCTACTGTAAACTTCTTCATATATCTATTTTAATTTATTTCTTGATACTATTAATCGATTGATGACTGTAATTATATTGATACACTTAATTGTTAATAACATCCTAAATGAGCTAGTGGGATTATGATGAGAAGACTTGTATCTTTTTCGCTAAAGTAGGTTCGGAAACACTCTGTTCAATGGACCTTCGGCGGGAAATGAACCCGTGACCATGCACACAGAAAGAAGAGAGGAACTGTAATTGGGAAAACGGCTAAAAACAAAAGTTTACAGGATTTAAAAAAAAATCCTTCAGCTGATTACTTAGAACTTTATAATTCGAAAAAGAAATTTCTGTTTTTGAATTAAGTTGTTTAATAGCTATTAAAGATA
>JAGDQP010051443.1:0-14016 GCA_022664845.1 Lepisma saccharinum | reverse complement strand
GTTTAACTGTTGGTTATGCATTAACTAGACATTGAAAAACGGGTAAACCACCAGTTAGAGTTTAACTGTTAGTTACTAGCTAACCTGTACTTTAACCAGACAATGAAAAACTAGCCCTTAGAGACAAATTAGTGCGGTAAGGGTTGAAGATATCAGTGTTTTCGGGGAAGGATCTTGGAACGGAGACATTTGAACTATACCGACATTTAGTTTGCAATTCACTGACATCCTTTACAAAATTACCGAAAACAAGTTCTTGAATCCTTATCAAACGGTTTTAGTAGTATTAAACGAGGAATGTTAAACCTGAATATAGCATTGGTATATACCGCATAATATACAGTTAACTAACATTTGCAAGTATTTTACATTCCCCGTACAATTGCCCGTGTATGTGGCATAGGCAATCCATTAGGGTCTAATATGATTGTGACTTATGTAATGTTTATTATTGACTACTATCTTAGCTGAGGATGAACAGATGAATTAACAGCTCATATACGATGTATACAACAGCCCTACAAGTTCGTAAATGAAATATTGTTGATGTTACATATTTAACTATTACCCGATATGACCGAAGGAATAGTTATCTCCTCTTCACGTTGAATACGAAGGCTCAGAATCTTTACAAATGATGGTATGTTCTTGTGTGTGCTTGATAACAATGGCGTATATAAGTCCGGGGTACAGTTCTGATCCCTGCCCTGGCTATGTTTAACAAAATAAGGCTATTTTTTAACAAAATAAGGTTATTACTAGTCAGCTTTCGTTTAAAATATTCGAAGGAACTAACATCAAGAACGGAAATGAATGAGTAATATTTATTTTTGTTCTACCTTTATCAGTAGCAAGCAATAACCATTTATAGGAAAAAAATGATTGTGTGCAAGAATACTGAAACAAGATGTGCGAGTATTCTCTTGCATACACTTCATTTCTTATTTCTAAAGGTACTATAATTTCTGGTGTGCTGGTCGTCATGTTGACTATGAGGCATGGACACTGGTCTTTAATAAATGTATATGTCGATGTGAGCCAACTCTTTCCAAGAGAGAAAGACGCCTCCTATTAGAAAAAGAAATGGAAATTTACGAAATTCACATAATAATGTACATAATTACGAGTTATAAATTTGACTCTGTATAGCTCATACATACTAACACGAAAAAATCCCTTTCGGTAGGCCTACATTCTGAGGTAGATCTCGAAGGTTTTTTTTTTATTTTCAAAAGTCAAATTGCGCCTTATATGAGAGCGATCGAGAAACGATTTATAGATTTGGAGATTATTCATCAAGAGCTGTTCAACGATACCCCACAAGACGTGTATATATATATATATATATATATATACTCGCTTTATTTTATTTCGCTGGGAGCGCTGTCCCCAAACCCCCGTAGGGGGTTTGCGCCCAACTTCAGTGTTTTTGAGAGGATGCGCCTCGTTTATCTTAACCAAAATCTCCCTGCAGTCCTACACCACCACGGAGTCCATCAGCACCCTCCCATGGGGGCTGCGCCCCCAAAGGGGAGGTTTGCCCTATTTATTGTAACCTACTCTTGGTCATACACCTTCATAGAAAATTTCGTTTCTCTACCTTCAATGATTTGGGAATTCGGTTTTTCAGACGGCCATTTTGGATCCAAGTTGACGACTTTTTGAACGTTTTCTCGTGACCTACTTGTGATGGTACATATTTAAGTAAAATTTCATTTATCCAGCTCAAACGGTGTGCAAAATGGGATTTTGGGCGGTCATTTTGGAGCCAAGATGGCGACTATTCCCAAATGTTACAATATTTCCCTAAACTGATCGTCATAATGCACCTTTGTGCCAAATTTCGTATCTCTAGCTCAAAAGATATAGAAAATAGATTTCTTGCTTCCGCCATTTTGGATCCAAGATGACGTCTTTCAACTCATTAGGTAACATTCTCGTAATCAAACAGTGATGTTGTACCCTTACGCCAAATTTGATTTCAATAGCCCCAGCGGTTTAGGCTGTGTATTCTATAAAACAATGGGTTCGGTGGCCATTTTGGATCCAAGATGGAAACCAATTTTGCATATTAACGAACTTAACCGAGCTATTAAGCCTAGAAACAACATATAAAAATGTGGTTCATATATATTCAAAATTATGGCCGCTAGCGTGTTAATATATATATATACTTTGACATCGTACCGATCTCAATAGTAGATTTTTCTTCGAAATCTACCTAAAAACATATGTTCTTAGTAGAATGCATAAATATAACAGAGTAAAATATATTACTCAACATCTATAAAGAAAAAATGAAATTAGTAAAAATTATATTAATAAATAAATAATAGTTTATGCTGTATGGAATAATAATAAAATTGAAAATACATAATTTTCTTTAATATGATGCCAGCGTGACAGAATGAAACATGTTATGCCACATTTTACGTGTAGATAAAAGTAGATCTATCTTTATCAAATATAAGATTTCTGGAAAAACATTTTGAGCAACGTCCAAATGAATATCATGATATCGAGTTATTAAGTATTCTAAATTACATTTAAGAGCCTCACATATAGCAAAATTTATATAAATATTATTTCAGACATAATCTATAGTGATGTTTAATCCATTATGTGGAACTAGTCTGTGGCAAAATTTATAGTTAAATTTTCTTCGAATCAAACGACAAACAAAACTGTTCATGTCAATATTATACTAGATCTATTTTTGTAGATCGGCATAGCTTACTATTTAATTAGACATCACTCTTACTTACTATTTGATTGTCAGTATTTTTCGAATGAAATTGTTTTTCACGTTAATATGGTTCAATCAATTCGTTTTAAATCTTTGTACTAAGACGTCTTGCGACAAGCAGACTTAATTCACTGCGTATGTGACTTTGGTTAACCTCTGTGAGCGAGCATTTATTGCAAATTCACGTTTCTTATTACCGATTTTTGGTCTCTGAATTTTCAAGTGATTGTATAGAAAGTATTTTTATTCAAGTGACTTACTAAACTTTTCATACGAATTAATCTTTTAAACCTGTGTAAATTATCCTGCGTTGCTTTAAATCTTATTTCCATTGAAATACTTACTACACTGTTCGCATGATGCTGTTTGTCCTGTGTGGAGTATCATATGCGACTTTAAACCACTTTCCCAATAGAAAGACTGGCCACACTTCTCACATGAGAACGACCTGTCCTGTGTGTATTGCTATATGCCATTTAAAACTATTGTCAAAATGATTTACAATACTGCCCACATGTTTACCTCTTCCCTCTGGTCTTGGTTATCATATTATGTAAATGACCTTTCTGATGTAATAGTTCAATCTTAAATAGTTCAAGCTTAAATAGTTCAATCTGTCTATTCTACACAAGCAAACATAATGCGTGCAAGAGAATAATGAATCCGAGCTAAGTGGGAACGTACGAACATGTACCTATTGCAATGCAAAGTGAACCTATAGCAGAATACTCGAAAAAAGGTATTTGTACATTCTAGCAACTCTCATTTGGAACTCGACTATGGGACTGGATGTTTTGCGTGCTAGTTTGTACAAACGCTGTATTGTGTATTCTCCAGTGTATGAGTATTGACGCTCGTTAGAACGTTTCACCCACCAGTGGTATTTTGGTTAAGAGGGCGGATTCGACTGCGATTGCAACTCTGTCCGTTGCACGAGTGTAAACGGAGAGGGTCAGATTATAGTTGAAAATGCAGAATTTGTCATTAGGACGTTATTTTTATGTGATGGAGTGTCAATGCCAAATCATAGTCTCGCCACCTAGCCCGTAATTAAAGACTGGTCACTACCCTCCTCTCCCCTGATTATGTATTTGATTCATGTATCGTAGTTTATGTACTAGAATTGTCTATACCCATCCACATTTCTGTGTAGGTCCTTAAATCCGCTCCAACGCAAAGCAGACCAAATACTATTCACTCCTGGGGTCTCGTGCTAGATTGAATTGTTATACGAGTTATAAACGAGCTGGTGCGCACGTAAGGACGAGACCTACAATATGTGGTCAAGTTGGCTCCGAACGACTGCTTTCAGGAGACCCGGACGGAAGTTGAACTCGTGACCGGGACACGAAGTACGCACACTAACCTCTCGGTCAGTTCGAGTCATTGTGATCGTTAATGAATTCCAACATCCCTAACTTCTTTTTGTATGACATTGCCAAGTGCTTCTTCCAACAACATACTGAGCCACACATTGCTACATACACTCACTACATTCTCCCATTGCTGCGGACGGCAATGGCCACAACTCCAGCTACAAAGTTACTCCTGGACGTTTACGACGCAGCTAGAATTCGTCATGCCCATTAACGCATTTTTTCTTGTGTAGAATAGACATATTGAACTATTTAAGCTTGTGACATCGTATGGAAAACTTACTTTTGGCCTTGCATCGGTTTTCACATGATTTCTAGTACACAGGCGTGTTTGTTTTCTCTCTTCCATGTCATCCTTCTTTGGCTGCGCTATTACATTACGTTCTTTCTACTAACCAGCCTAACGTGCCTCTTCATTAACTAATACTCTCCGTCCACCCTTTGCATGCTGTTACGCTTTAATCATACACCTGATTCTTTTCCAGGCGGGATTCAATGAAAGACTGCTGTGACATCACGAACGACTTATAGCACTGACCACTCGATCAACGAGGACGTCTTTTTTACTACACTGCAGCTGTTGAGATGCGTACTCACCACCATCCGACTGGATACTCCTAGTCTCTCTCATTGCTAATAAAAAGCCAAACGCTCGTTGACTGTCTTTAATTATCACCCCTTCCAATATGCAACCACGCATTATTTTATAAAAATGGTCATAAGATTAATTCTCGTTGAGATATCGATGTACCGGCAATGAATTATTGTTACCTGTTGACAACTCATCCCATCTGTGGTCCTTTCGACCCATCTTTACTTGGAAGACTTTCTGGGAATCCCCTACTTCCTTTGGGGAATCCCTTGCGATCTGCTTGTAGGATTTTCCAATATGCATTTTTGGATAGCCCGTGTGTGACTATCTCTAATTTACTCTCAACCGCCTACTCTGCGATTTTTCGTCTTCCCAATAATCCGCTCTGAAGTTCATTTTCCCACGCTTTCGGCTGGATGTAGCTCCGTAACGCTTCGGAATTTCCCCCCTGTTGTCTCGGCTTTTTTTCTTTACTTTTCACTGTATTATCACCTCCCGACGTTTGTCGGTCCGTAACCTTACCACCCTGTATATACTGGCTATCTCCTTTGCGAAATATTACATACAATTTTAAACCGACTTTCTCACTAAATGTTAGCACATTGTTCACATTTTAGTGCTTTTCTTTTGTCTGAGATAGGAGCTGGCTTTCCAAATTACATATCCCATTCTATGACTTACCACACTGCCCACCTATACCGCCTACCCCCTGTGTGAGTTTCCATGTGCGTTTTTAAATTATCTTTCCGACTGAATGACTTGCCACAATGCCAACATGTATACGGCTTATTTCCTGAGTGAGTTATTATATGCGTTTTTAACTTACATTTCTGACTGAATGACTTGCAACACTGCAAACATATGTACTCTCTATCTCCTGTGTGAGTTACCATATGCACTTTCAAACTACCTTTCTGGCTGAATGACTTATCACACTGCCAACACGTATACCGCTTTTCTCTTGTATGAATTACCATATGCGATTTTAATTCCCCTTTCTGATAGAATGACTTGTCACACTGCCCACATGTGTACCTCTTCTCTCCTGTATGAATTACCATATGCGTTTTCAAACTACCTTTCTGGCTGAATGACTTGCCACACTGCCAACATGTGTACCGCTGCTCTCCTGTGTGTGTTACAATACGCGTTTTCGTATGACTATTCTGATTGAATGACTTGTCACACTGCGAACATGTGTTCCGCTTCTCTTCAGAGTGGGTTATCATATGAGTCTTTAAAGTACATTTCAGACTGAAAGATTTAGCACACAGCCCGCATATATACCCCTTCTCTTGTGTGTGAGTTATCATATGCGTTTTTAAATTACATTTCTGATTGAATAACTTGCCACACTGCCCACATGTATGCTCCTTTTCCCCTGTGTGAATTACCATATGCGTTTTGAAATGATGTTTTAGATGGAATGCCTTGTCACACTGCTCACATGTATACCGCTTCTCTCCTGAGTGAAGTATCATATGCATTTGTAAGTTACTTTTCTTAGTGAATGACTTGTCACACTGATCACATGTGTGCCGCTTCTCTCCTGTGTGAGTTATCATATGTGTTTTTAATTTACTCATCTGATTGAATGACTTGTCACACTGTTCATACACTAATATTTTCTTTTTGTCTAATCGAACATGTTTTATAGAATTTTTAGTCACAGACTTCTTCGTCTCGTTGTCAGTTGAAAATTTTGGTCTTGTAAGCTTTGTTAGCACAGTTGGATTCCCAGACTTCCTAAAAAAAACGGATAAGTTTAAAGACATGTTGACACTAATATGAAAATATGTCTCAACCGAATTAATTTAATTTTATATGCATAACATTTGTAGCTAAGAGAAAAATAGGTTGACTCGCTCATCTTTACTCTTCTTTATATGGAATCTCTGTAGCCTGCATTAGTGTAACAATCAACAAAAACAAGTTTCAGAATAATATAAAGCAATCCGCGTCTTTTTTCAATTTGCTGTACTCTCCATTGTAATTTTATCGAAAACTAAGAATTTGTGAAACTCGACACTTTAAATTTAAAAAAAAAAACATTAAGATATTAAAATGTAATAATTTGAGATTTACTTCAAATTTTAATCGTTAACCTTAAAATAACAGTTTTGGGAAACCTCAGAGAAATCGTACACCTACATATATTGAAATTTGAATAACTATCCATTGAAACAATTCCCGTCTTCTGACAAACATTTATTATTTTTACTTTCTTCAATTTAATCTTGTAAAAAACATAATACGAAACCTGGGATTAACATGAAATTTTCAAATTAAATAAATCTCAATATTTCATTTAGTAGTATATAAAAGTGTTGAATAAATCACATTGTAATATACATAAATTTTTACACAATTCTATTTATCGAAAGCCTGATAATCTGATTAAAAATATTGGAATATCTAAGATAGATATTCTTTTTGTTATCTACAATATTTAAAATAAACTGTTTTAAAATATTTAAAATCTGCAACTCATTTTCAGCATAAATATTCGAGAACCAAAATATCTGCACAGAGAATCTCGTAATCTGGAAACCCAAGAAACTTGCATTTACCATTAACAAAATAAAGGTGCAGGTCTTAAATGTATAAAATTCGTCACCTAAGTATTCTGTGCTGTTCTATAATTAAATATTGCACAAATAAAATTCTGATTTTTATTGGATAGATGATGATACACACAATGCATCAATATTGTTAAAACAAAAATATAGTAAGAGATTACTTTCAATTAAATTTATTTTTTTAGATATATTAGCCAACAATGTCTGAGGTCAAAGGCATGAAGATGAAGGCACACTTTCTACTTCAGCTAATCTTCTCTATTTGTCTATGCAAATTCAGCAAACAAAATGCTAACTTTCCTTATGTGAAAGCGTAATCACCAGCGTGACATTTGCATTTAAAATCTAGTTTATATTTTTTTTACCTAATTCCAAGCTCAAACTTACACTTAAAACATGAACGCGGTTAACTCAGAGCCCCCAACATGGAACGCACTATACTCAATATATGTACAGCAGATATGGAGATAGTAAGACCTAATTGGGAAATGATATATATGTGCAATAATTAAGTGTGGTTTAGAATTGGATATATTTCGTAAACTGATTAAATTACGCATTAATTAATTGTCATACCTTATTTGATTCTTCCTTCGATTCTTGACAGATTCCACTACTTGAGTCGATCTTCTATCGGCGTTGATTGTTTCCAAACAAGTATTAAGAAAAGACAGGCGCTCCAAGACAACCAATGGACTCATACGATTGATTTCTATTCTAACTGAAACAGGCGTTGAAATAGTTGGACAAATACCTTCAGAACGTACGGAACTTTGATCAAAATTAGTAGATATTTCTTCTTTTACTATCACCAGGGGATCCTTTGAATCTGTAAGTGACACTGGCTCAGAAGGTAAGAGCGATTCTGATTTATTTGATCGATCGGTGGGTAGACATTCTGCCTCTAGCTTCGGCAATATCTTCAATTGTGTTTTCGTACATGATTCTTGAATTTCAAAATCACTTAAAAGATTGTGTTCGAGCTTAGAATCTCGACTAAAACAAGGAACTTCTATCTTAGTTAAATTTGTGTCCGACGCATTTGAACGAGCATCTTCAATTTCCCAATCATTTGAATTTGACTCTCTATTCTCGGACATCATTGTAAAATTAGTATATGCTGGTGTCTTCTAAATTAGTAGTAAGGGACGAAGTTGTCCTAAATCAACGAAGTAATATGAAGTGCATGTCAGTTGCCAATTCTGTCTATATTATTTCAATCACCATCTGGCGGAACATTGTTATCATTCTTCATTCGTATAAATGTTTTTACTGGAACGAAAGAAAGAAATAATTAGCGGCAAAACTTGGCTACACTTGATTGACTAGTATTTCAGCTTAAATGTACATTTGCTAACGGTTTAATTTTTATACGTACATGAAAAATAAGTACACACACTTAGTCACCATAAATTCTTATCCCTATTAAAATGATCAATGAAAGTTCAATCTACTATGAGAAAAAAATATATACATACAATCAAACAAATACTCGTAAAAAAAAGTCTACATACAGTCTATGAAATACCTGTAATAACCTGCAGTTAAAAGTATGAGAATTCATTTAATCTGGAGATGAATTTTAAAACAGACCTAAGAACATATATATATATATATATATATATATATATATATATATATATATATATAAAATTTAAAACATATAAATGAAAGTAAACTACAAAAGCAAGTGTAGTAGTACCTATGGGGTTCAAAGCGAAGACAAGAGAAAAGATTGCCTTGTAGTATTCGTATTGCTATTGTGGAGCTATGGAATAAGTTAGAGAAATTCGATACCGGAATTTCAATTAAATCTGGGTTACTAGCGCTGTTTAATAATTTAAAAGTGTAATCACTGGTTCACTGAATTGTGGCTGTACTCTTGTAATAGAGAGTGGTTGACATTGCATTCGCTTGCAACACAATCATTACGGAATTAGATACTTTATTAATGGAAGTTTTGAAATGCATATGAAAGACGATTGCTTTTGTCATTGTTGAGAGTAGTCATGATTGAGTAAAACGTTTAGCATTAGCATCGACTTTTCCAGACAATATAACTCGAGTATTTTATACAACGTTAAAATCAACATCGCAGTATAACATAAGTATATTAAGGTTTGTGTACGTATAGCCCACTCATTCGTTTTACAACAACTGTCTAGAAGAGTCGAATACCGATATACTCTAACAACTATCCCCTGTACTCTTACGATTGTAAAATATGGTAAACCTTTGAGAGCATTCATTTGAGACACTTACCTTAGAGGTGATAATGAATGAATATGCTCCTCTACTTCACGGACCTTTGCAACCATTATTTCAATCAAATATGTGAGACTAACTTACTTTCGTTTTTCATATACAAAGGATAACATGAAGATCAATTAACGAAATTTGGTGACATGAACAACGGCGTTTTATCAGCAATGTGTTTATTCACTCTTTGAATCTAAATGACTTCCACCCGGTAACCTATGCGTTAAATAGATAAAGTATCTGCGCCGTGTGTCCAATTGGGCACACACGTTGGTTTCTCCTGAAGCCACGTGCACCCGTTTGGATACAAATCTCTAAGCAATTTATGAGGTCGTTTTTATTACAGTGTATGCACAACTGCTGTGAATTTAAATGGCCAGCCATAACCGTTGTTGCTGCATTCCAATGGATCAATATCAGTTTCCGTAGTAGGCCAACACTCTGGGATACATAAAGTATTATATTCATACATTTTAGTTGCATTCCACTGCATTTTATTGATGTTATAAGACTTGTCATCGTTTAAAAAATATTAAAACAAGGGATCAGTGAATAACATATGCCTTTTAGACAGTTATGGTTATGGCTGGAATAAGCTATAGGAAATTATGCGGGAAGGAGTTTTCTATGTCCTAAGCTGAAGGCACGATCCCTACATTTGCTTTCCATATGTGCAACAATAATAAAGTCTTAGAATTTGAATTAACTTTTAAGAATTTAGGCAAGTTTGGTTCAGGCAGGACGGATGATGATGGGATGATTGCTGGAATGAAGAAAATAGGTGGAAAATGTATAACCCCAAGTAAAAACTCACACACAGTTTCTCCATCACGAAGCAGACATGGCAGGAGCAGCTTTTGAACTAAAGACCTCAAGGGCCAGAGGTGTCTGCTCTAACTGTTGAGCCTCCGCGGGCGAACTACATACATGGGTTAGATACCAGTTGAAGGCTGTCCTGACGGGTTTATCCACAGTTTCTCCTCAGCCACGCCAGGAAAATGCTAGTACCTTAAACTTATATTATATAACAGTATAAAAATGTAGAAGCGAAGATACAAAAACGGAACACACTCAGCAAACAATACTATAATTTTGTAAAATTGTTTAATTAAAAGAGTGAGCGCAAAGTGACTCATAAAAGGTGATGCGATCAAATACGAATTGTTCAAAGAAAAACCCCATAAAACTTAGAATAGTACTGCGACAAAAGCCAAACGCAGCACCGCAAACAACAGACCAAAGGAAGCAGCTACTTTACGTTTCTATTCTTTACAAAAGTTTTTAAACAAATGATCCGGCCGAAATTAATTACCACACTGCACCATGTTTTTTTAATGGATAAAGATAAGATTGAATTAAATTAAGAAAATACTGCACAAAAAGAAACAAATGATATTCATGTTTTGCATTGTCATTATAAGGAAAGTAGAAGTGTACTTGATCGTGATGTGACAACGTATATGTGGCCGTCAACTGAGTAAAGAATTTTTATTCAAATGGATACACACAACTGTACGGTGACCACTACTGTGTGCCATTTGGAAACACACGGTATCCAGTATGTTAACTTCTAGCTTTTACTTAATTCATATATTTACTTAATTATTTTACTGTTTCTTATAACTGACTATATTTCTCGCATTGTATTAACCACTTTACTTAATAGCTTATACAACGCGTAAGGCCCTTGCCGCAGTATAAGGTTTCGCTATTGGATTCTATTCTCTGAAAAATGAAGCTAGCTTTAACAAGTACTAACACTTACTTGTAGAAACCCTGTCTAAATTTGTTCTTCTAACGATGGACCGGTGTTCCCAAAGACCACTATTCCCCGGCCTCCCAAATACAATGGACTACTATATTTTCTAGCATCCATACGTGCTACGTGGCCTGCTCATCTTAAGAGATTGGGATTTCACTATGCTTCAAGCATCAGATAAAATATAATATGTGGAATCCTAATTATGTGTGTCCTGCATTCTTCGTCAGCTCGTTGTATTTTGGTAATTATTTCTTACTCAAATCTATAACGCTTTGGGCCTCACCGATAATCATCCCATTATAAATTGTTAACTTGGAATAATTTTATTTGGTTATTACAGGCCTATAAGAAGAATCGCAGGCAGAAACTTTAACTAAATATATTCGGAAATTAAGTATTTCGAAATTGACAGTTAACTAAATATTATTTTGAAAGCAAAAGACTGGAGGAACTGTATTAGTAATACCACAGAAAAAATAGTCTGTTTTCATAACTAGTTACACTCTTCTTTTCGACTTCGAAAAAAGTGTCTTGTCGCTAGATGTCTCTGAACTCAATAGCTCATTTCCTAAATATCGTAATAAATTCAAGCTTATTATTGGTTCATTCTGCAATATTTAATCTTAATGGTATACCTGAACCAATAACAGGACTATAGTTAACCAGATTCTTTAATAAACTATTGAGTTCAGAGACATCTAGCGGTGAGGCAAGAAAATTCCTGGAAATCATAAAGACACAAGTGGCTAGTTACGAATACAGACTGCTTCTCCATATGTTTCTATATTATTTCACGCTTTCATTTTTTACTTTAAAAATAAGTTATTTTGGAGTAAAAGACGAACTTGGGTGATATCCAGCACATCAGTTCAATCTGAAACCTAAGCTAAACATTGCAATACGCGGATTAGATATTTCCTTTAAATCATTGCTTGGAGACTCCACCGAGACGTCGAAATTGAATTTTATTTATGGCCCTGAGACGTGTAAGATTTTTTCAGAAATAGGATACAGAAAGTAAGAGTCAGCCAGAACGTAAATTAAATGTATCATCCCAATATTTTTCTGGTACGAATTATGAGAACCCTAAAAAAACAACCAGGATGATCAGACGCTTGGATAGATCTTAGGAACTCACGAATGCTAAGCCTACTATTGAGATAGGGTAGACGTCACTATGGAGGATGTGCATTCTTATAGGGTGCTAATAAAGGTTTGGATTGGCAGGGAGAAGAACCTTCGCTTTCCCCCTCATAAAAGTAATCTTCACCACATTGTCTGGTAGATCCGGTCAGTAAATACCTATCATGTATCGAAAATAATGAACACTGTGCCTGTCTCCAGGCAAAAATGTCAACTGAAATACTGGTGGTAATACCGTTATAACCACACAATCAATAAGGAAAATTTTCCTGAAAATTTTCAGTAGCACGTAAATTTGAATATAGGGAACTGACTTTAAATTTCCGCCAAGTTGTATAAAAAGAATGGCATATTTACAATGTGTTATATATACGAAGTTAATATTATTGATTGCGAAATATTCAAGAGCTTAATAGAAATAATATATATATTGAAGTTAATATTATCTATTCTCGTATTTCGTTACAACTATCACCCATGTAAAGTGACCAGAATGTGTTAGAAGTTCGTGTGATTTGATAGTGATTACAGTGTAGTGATTATGATGAGTGTCAATGCAACCTTACCGTCGAGGAAAGCTTCAGAAGGATGATACGCTCAACGAATAACAAGAACAAGCATAAAATACAAATTATTCGAGCCCAGAAAGCGGAGGGAATTTCTTTAAGCAGCGACGGGAATCTGGAAGAGAATGTACCTACCAGAACAAGCAGGCAAAGATAAGATTGAGATGTAGTTCAGAAAAAGGTTAGACAATTTTGAAAAGAAAATTACCGAAGAAATGAAAGTTTCAGGAAAAAACTAAATATATCAGAACAAAGAGAAAATATAAAGAAGATAGCAGAGCAACTAGAAAATAAATTAACAGAGCAACAGAAGATGGCGGTCAATCTAGACATAAAGATAGCAGAAAAGAAATGGGAGGATAAAACCATATTGAATATATTTATTGATGATTATTTGGAGTCTTTGGGTCAGGCAATACGTTAGGTAGAGGCTGTAGTTGATATCATCAAGGGCTTTATTTCATGTGCCATTCCGGCATGCAAATGGTGAAACTGAGGGTATCACTTCAAAATTTCAGTCCGAACAGTAGAGCGTCGGTTTGAACACACGTACACAGTTTGAATACACATTGCCGCTCCGAAGTGCTCGACAGTACGAGAAGTTTCATGTACCAAATTTTACGTTGCGAAGTTAGTCATTTGGACAAAAGGTTAAAAAACTTTAGATAAATTTAAAAAGACAGACAAATATTTAGATATGAATGAAGAAAAATCCCCCGATCATAACATTCAATTCTCAAAATTATCATCACATCAATACAAATTAAAGATCGTCTATCACATATAGAAAATATGCTCCAATCCCAAAAACAACCTGATTGAAGAAGACACAGTCGTGAAGTCATCATCCAGAAGTCCGTGATGCACTTGGAAAAGAGGAATGCCAGACAAGAAAATACAACCTATAAAGTAGGAGTATAATCGATTAATCTGAAAAATACTACCGTTACTTAGGAAAGGGACAGACGAAGATTTAGATTGAAGTTTTAGATT
>JAGDQP010051442.1:0-14016 GCA_022664845.1 Lepisma saccharinum | reverse complement strand
TTTTTTTCAATTATGTAATTAAGTTTTTAAAATAGTTTCTAATCTTACACTATTACATAAAGTTTTATTTGCTGCCGTGGTTTAGTAGGAATGAATTTCGAGTTGGAGTTCATGAAATTTGAGTTCACAGATATAAATAACAGATTATAGTATCTGGTGTAGTAAAAAGTAATCCATTATTTTTGCATGACATTGAAGGCTTGACTTACCATAGTTAGAATGATCCGATTTAGGTCACATATGCGCCGTTTTGTTCGATAACGTGTTGCCATTTGGAAGGTAATATCATGATGCCTCTCTCATAGAAGCCCTTGTCCCTATTGGCAAAAAATTGAGACAGTCGATTTTCACAAGCCTCTCTTGAAGCGAATTTTTCACCAGCAAACGTGTTCGCCATGGACAGGAACAGATGGTAATCACTCGGTGCCAGGTCCGGACTATAAGGTGGATGCATAAGAACCTCCCAACCAAGCTCCCGGAGCTTCTGGCGAGTCACTATCGATGTGTGTGGCCTGGCGTTGTCCTGGTGGAACACAATGCCTCTCCTATTGGCCAAAGCTGGGCGCTTCTGGGCGATTGCTGCCTTCAGACGGTCCAATTGTTGACAGTATAGTTCCGAGTTAAGGGTTTGGCCGTAGGGGAGCAGCTCATAGTAGATAATTCCCTGCCAATCCCACCAAACACACAGCAAAACCTTCCTGGCCGTCAATCCTGGCTTGGGCACCGTTTGCGCCGGCGCACCGCGCTTCGACCACGACCGTTTTCGCGTGACGTTGTCGTAAGTGATCCACTTTTCATCACCAGTCACCAACCGCTTCAGAAATGGGTCGCTTTTGTTGCAATTCAGCAGAGATTCGCAGATGGAAATTCGGTCCATGAGGTTTTTTTGCGTTAACTTGTGTGGCACCCATACATCAAGCTCCTTTTTGTATCCAGCCTTATGCAAATGGTTCCACACGGTTTTTTCTGCAATGTTTAGCTCTTGGGCAATCGAAACAGTGCTTACATGACGGTCGGACGCGACAATGTCCATGATTTTATCGACATTTTCGACACTTGGCCTTCCAGTGCGTGGTACATCTTTGACGCCAAAATTACCGGAACGGAATCGACGGAACCAAAATTGCGCGTGATTGGCTGTTACAGTATCAGGACCATAAACACTATTCACATTTGCAGCCGCCTGGCTTGCGTTTTCGCCTTTATCGAAGAAAACCTGTAAAATATAGCGTATTTTCTCTTTGCTAGTGTCCATTTTGACGCGCGCTCACACAACACTGAGTCAACTCATCACAACTATCTGAACAGTGTTTGTAGTACGCAATCTCATCGTTTGAACGCCATCTTGTTGAACCCGATCGGACATATACAACGCGAGATACAGATCACTGAAGCCATCTATTGGCAAAATAATGGATTACTTTTTACTACACCAGATATATAGACATAAAGTAACGTCAGTATGTTCATCTTTTTAAATACTGGTTTGCACAATGTTATATGAGGTAAAGATATATATTTTCAATAGCTTTTACTGAGCTAGAAATAATTGATGCACTTCAGAGGAGGATCCCCAAGAGATAATTCCATATTTAATGTACACTAACTCAAGATGATATACAATGGCTACGTAGTAACGATTTTTCAGATTTACGGACCATAAACATAACTGTGCTTAGCTTTTTAAAATTTATTTATTTATGTATTTATTCAGTGACAATCAGAATCAAGCCATATCCCCCTCAATTTTTTTTACCAACAATTGTTATTTCATCGTCGTTTATTTTATCTTCTTAAGGTAGTACATTCACGCGCATCTTAGGGTTAAAATAAATTAACGCGGTTTTAAAATTATTAATGCATGATTTATTTTTTTACCGAATAATGTAACTTATCAAGCAGAATTGTATGGTGATCAAATCACAAGTCTTCTTGAAATCCACAAATAGCCCATATATTTGCATTTTGTTTCCTTTAGAGATATTCACAGCATGAAGGAATGAGTTTATTACCTAGTTTGTTTTTTCGAGAGCCAAACTGGAAAGTGTTACACTTGTATATTCTACAAACGAAACTGTTTTATCGTAAACTATCTTTTCCGTTAAGTTAGTTGATTTGTCTTTGGATAGGTCTTGGTGAGACGAGTTCAAAGTCGCATTGATGCTCAAGCCTCGCGGTACGCCATGTGCACAGTATCCTGATTGGGTTCCGCCTCGCTTGCAAGCCGTACTATCTCAAACTTGCGAGCATCTTTAAATTTATCCATGTAAATTTGGCAGATTATATGTATCAACTAGTGGCCTAGGTACGAAAGTCCAGCAGTGTTTGGAATTTCGTCTGATCTCTATTTTCTTCCATATATTTTAATATCCGTTTCATTTCTTCTTCCGCCGTAGGACTGTTTTTTGCATGTGTAAGCTCTTTATCAGTTTTATGTAATCCTGTCTTATGAATTGGCCATTGACTATTTACCATTATCTTCCAACGCAGATTTCTGTGTCTCCTGTAAGTTACTCAATTCAAAGAATCATTACATAGAATTTTTAACTGGTTTGCTATCTGCCAAATTCTTTTACTTTGTTTGTTATCAGACTTGTTGATTCTATTAGAAATCGCTTTCTTTCTGGTTGCGGTTATGACTTTCTTAAGAGTGTAAGCAGGCACGTATCTAGATCACGGGCGTCCAAAGTATGAAATATATGGGGTATATATGAAATATATGAAAAAGTTTGGGTATGAAGTATATATTAAAAGTACTTGTGGGAACGGGCCCGATAGGCAATATAGTACGTGAAATTTGAATTGAGAAAAAAGGAATTGTACTTTCCTGAGGAAAATCACGTGCACAACTGCATACATAACAGTGTAAAAACGTACTAGGTATTCTGACTTCAGTAGAGCACAAAATGAAAGTATCACTGAATCACGAGTAGATAACTGGTAGAGACAGATACCAAGATGGCGGACGTCCACATCAAAAACAATTGACAAACATTCTGCGCGTGCACTAGTACTGTTGGGAGGTGGGTTTTGGTAAGGGATTTTTGTGTTGAAGATTGAGGTGGATACGATAAAAATTGGAAGTCAATATAGGAAAAGTAATCAGAAAACAAATGGGAATATGTAGAAAATACTGATATCAAAAGAAAAAAAAACTGAATAAAGGCTAGGAAAACATAGGTCTGGGTGGAGGGGAAGTGTGGATGTTAACGTGGGGCAAGAGGGTTACTTAAGGGTTAGACCGGGTTTCAGTTTTCCTCTGAAGCCCTGAATGAAGACCGTTTCCCAGAGACAGGTGTGGATGTATTTGTGGTAGAGGGATAGGGTATGGATTACAAGTACATGGAAACTCATATCGAAGTCAGTGTTGTGTGATTGCGTTTGTGTAGAAACTGGGGAATCAGGTCTGTTGGTGACGGAAAGTGACTATATTTATTGACACGGAAGTTCAAAGGAAGTCCCCCACATAGACTGTCGGACAGATTGTGCAGGTTAGGCTGTATATGACGTTTGAGGTGTGATAGGATCCTTTGGGATGTATAGTGAAGTTGCCAACGGCTATGCTGATTGAGATAGTTGAAGACTTATACTAAATATATTACGTCTACTGCATAAAATTATAAATTTGCGAGAGGGGTTCGGGCCAATCTCGTAAATACGTCAGGGTTGATAGGCTTAAACCATGTTTAAGACGAACGCTCTTGTTGTATTTAGTTCGTTTTAATTGTTTAAACATATTAGTCCATCAGCCAAGGAAGGAGGGGATGGGGTTGTCCTCATTTGAGCACACAAAACGAAACTCTGCTGGAGTTAGAGTATGGAGGTCGAACCGATTGTTATTAATCCTGCTAGGGTAGCTTTTCCAAGATGGTGTCCAAAATCAAAAATGGATACTGCACATATACACAAATGCACAGTTATCATTCTTTTCACACATTTAGTGTAGGTCTTTTGATAGAGAAGCTATAGAAATAGGTACCTTATAATTCCCCTCGGTCCGTCCGTCTGCTTGCTTGTCTGTCCATGTCCAAAAATTAAAAGCAACGTTTTGCAGAAGCGAGTTCACATGATAGTAGAGAAAATTAGTTACTCTATAGTGTTGCCATTTGTTCCCTTATTAATATAAATATGTTTTGTGCAGTATTGTGTAATTCATTTACAAAGTATTGCTAGTGCAATAATCTAATGATATGCTTGTTTCTAGTGGAAATAAAAATTTGATACAACGAAAGGTAAAGGTGCATTATATTTGTTTTCATGAAATGGTTCGAAATTTGTCCTGGAGTAATAGAATGAAGTCCTGGAAAAATATAAATATTTTTTATGGTAACCCAATATTATGTCGTTAAGACATGTTTTTGACATGTACAATTAAGTTACATTAGACATAATAATTATCTGCATAGACATCGGTAGCTTTTAAATATTGGTGGGGGACATGCTACATTTCACATGCTTAAGTTATTTTTTAACAGTACAATTTGGTTTGGTTTGGTTTGATTTAATATGCTAGATCTCCCCGAAATAAAATCCTAGGATCTATTCAAGGTCTACCACAACAATGTTACAAATTTGGCTGGTTTATAAAATCATGTTATTCATATCAAATTTCAAAATAACGTACATTCAATAGAATAGATTCAATTAACTTATCGAAAGATCAAACGGCAGTCTGCTCGAAGTTATCAATCTCATTTCTCAGTGGCCAGTACCAAACTGCGTCCTTTCATTTTTCGAAACGAAAATCGCAGCATCTAAAAGGTCTTGATGAGTGTAACAAACTCCCATATGATTCAGTCTCTTCTGTGTCAGGGTAGAACGCAAATATGTTTTCAAGCGGCGAAGAGCATTGAAACTTCTTTCTGCTTCACAGCTTGAATTTGGTAAACCCAACAGCAGTCGAAGAAGCGTACCCACATTTGGAACTAAAAATCTTTCTTCAATGCTCATTTCACGGAAAGCAATCACTGCGTTCTCAATACTGGCAATCTTTTTATCCTTCAGGAACAATCTCAACTCTGAATCTAAAGGTGATCTGTCAATTTCCGGATATAACTTCATATCTCCGCAGTTCTCTCCCATTAGCAACACATTTTCCATCAGTAGAGCTTGCTTAGATCCTGGTTGGTAGAATTTATTCTTTAATCCTAAAAGAACTGAGTCAGTCATTCCATAGTATTCTCTTCTGTAATAGCCTTCGGCAGATTTATATTAATGAACAGGTTGAGGTTCTGTAAGTCTTTTCGGCGGTTGCTTCAGTCTCGGAAGGATTACTGGAAAAAGATTTATCTGGCAATTTCAAATTTTTCTGGAAATTCGCAAATGGCACAGAAAAGTTTTCTTCAGAACACAAGTCACTAATGGCACTTGAAATCGTTTCCATACATTTGAGAAGTCCTTACAGGGTAACAGTCCTTCCTTGAATTGTTTTATTAAGCAGTTCAAGACAGGATAGCAATTCGAGAGCTATAATGCAGCTAAGATAAATGACTCCATTTTCTGAATTTCTGAAGCAACAGATTAGCTTTCTCGTATTTATCTTCAACCAACTCCTCCAAAATTTGCAGTATGATTTCATATTTGTTAAAACTTGCTCAGTCTGAGATTTTCTTTACAGAAACCGAGTTGGACACAGAGGACGTATCTTCGTAATTTTGAAATTCAACAATTTATTTGGCCCTACCCGTAAAATGTCAGTAAGTTCGCAACCTTAGACATGATACAGAAAATTATTGGGGTGGACACGTCCCCCCCCCCCCTCTAACGACGCCCGTGATTATCTGTAGGAGACATGGAAAGTATATTGAGCAGGGTTGAAAAAATAAAATTTTATTTTTAAAAAAATGATTTTTTTTAAACTTGTTTTTTGTTTAAACTAGGTGCTTATCAGGGAGACTAAATGTATACTCTGATTATTACCATTAATTGTTGTATTTGTTCTACATGCAGACAGTAATATTTTAATCTGTACTTATATACAACTCGAGTAAATATTAATTTTCTAAGTAATTGATGGATTAACATAGATTTTCTATACTTTTGTGATATGCACTTATATAACTTAATACACATTATTTTTCAATAATATAAGTATCTAATGTATTCCTGGAAAACTGACTTTTACAGTGGGATAATACACATTCAACAGCACGCAAATCTGGGACAACACTTCATAAAGTTTTTAAGCTTTCTTTATACCGTATTGCTTTACTCTTGAGCCAGTCCTTAAAATAATAAAGATAGCTCCTGATGCCCTTAAAAGGAAAAAACAGCAGTAAATTTACGTCTTTAAAGTTCATTCAATGTTATTTCACTATTGAAAACTTTAAACAAGAATACCAATTTGAATGCCTTCTCTGTGCCTAATTCATTTCTAAGTTTTGATTGAATCAGACCAAACGATGAAAAAATTCGCTCTACACTTGCAGAGGACGCCTGGACTGTAAACAATTGTTCAGCTATGGGAAACACTTTGTCACTGAAGTTATCTATTTCTGTTTTCTGATTCTTCCACCAGTCATAAGTGTTTGGGGCTAAAAAGGTATGTTGGAATGGTGGTGACCTTGCTTGAAACTTTATAATTGTTGGTACTAGTAGAAGTGTATCAGGGTAGTGCTCATTAGCAAATTCCAGAGCAATTCTTTTCTCTTGCGCAGTTATGTCCACTTCCGTTTTTGTTTTTTTGTTGGGTTTGTTTTGGTTTTTTTTCTTTGGGGTCAAGCATGTATGTTAAAAGATGTGCTGGAGTTATAGCCATTTTGTATCTTTTTTCGATTTTACTGTGAATGTCCTGGTTGGCAGCTGTGTTCAGGAGCACCTTCCACACTTAACTGACTCGGGGTACAATTATTTCTCTGGACCTTTTACAATGCCACCGAAATGGGTTTTAGTAGTAATAGCAAATCTTCAACATCTCTCTTTAAAGACAGATCACGAACTAATTTCTGAATATTTTTATCGATGACGTCACGATGTTCTTCACATATTTTAAGCATGTTATGCCAACCTTTGATGTATGACTCAAGACAGTCCACCATGGTATTCCACCAAGCTTCGCCCGGTAAGGTCATCAGAAATAAGGTTTATCTTAAGACCTACCAAACAAATGATGGAATAGTACCAGCAAAGAAGGCTCAGGACGATACCTTCCCAGTCATACTTTGCCTTTTCAGGGCAGACCTTCAGTCATTGGTGCTCTTAACTGGATAAATACTTGTTATATAGTTGTATTTTCTTAAATAAAGTACTTAGAAAAACACCTTTCTTTAACCATCTAGTTTAAACCAGCCAACTCTGATACTGAGTAGATGCATGTGTGTATAAATATGTTTAAATGTCTCCTTCATGTTGTGGAAATGGGCACACGTGTGATTAAATACTTTTATTACTTTTCTTTCTCTCTCTCTTTTTAGGTAACATGCCTAAACTATGTGTCAGTGCCTATGGTACTTGGTTTGACATTGTCATCTGTAACGCTGAATGTTTCTCAGGGAATGCGATATCATCGTTTGCAATTGGTATTTAGCCCAGCCCATCTACTAGGAAAACCACAAAGTCATCTGCATGAGGGATCAACGGTAGTTGTTCTAGATCCTGTGGTTAACCTTCATGTACTTGACTGGTGGCATCCTATGTATCCGCATTCAACTGGAAGATCGCAGTTCAGTGATACCTCGTATTAAGGTCAAATTCTACCTTTTTTGTTTATCCCATTGCCGGAACGTTTATTCATTCTTTAGTTAAATGTAAATAATATTTCTTGTGATCATATTGTAATTAAACGCAGATAACTAATGACATTGTTTATTGACTAACTGTGAAAAGGTAAGTTTGTTTGCAAAATGTCTTAAAGACTGAATGTGGTAACATTCCATCTCAGTACGAGATGTAAAATCCATCTTATGGGCATTATAAGTGTACCAGTTTGGAAAGAACTTTGAGGATGCTATAAGCTGTCTCATTTATTTGCGACAACATATGAAAAGATTTTTTATTATTATTTATTTAATGTAAGTGAAAAAAAAAAGTCGAAATGGCTGTGCTTGCTTCTCTTTGGTGGTGGTGGTTGTTGTGTTATATTTTAATGTCTTAATGCACAATGTTGTGTGTTTTTAAGCTTGACGGATATGGCTGAGCTACATAAATTGGCTGTGCAGAGCTAAACAAGGTACAAAAATTTCTTTCTGTTGTAAAGTGATAAAATTAATATATTTTATTACAACTTGCAGTGAAAAAATAACTTCATGCCAAAATGATCGTTTTCAATGTGGTAATTACTCCGAAAATTGAAACAATTTTTTCTTGTAAAAGAAAAACAACAACTACTATGGAATAAAGATCTTGTCAGTAAATGTATAAAGTGTGAGGCAGTATTGATCTTTTGTAAAATATATTTGTAGGACTTGGGTTTGAACGTAAGGAGAATAGCCTTCGAGAGGTGCTTTTGTTTTTAAAGTTTTCTTTACTAAATGCACAGACTTGGACCATTTTGTATGTAATGTAATGTATATACTTTTATGGAGTAAATATGTAACATAATTAAACTATGCATTTATAGGTTGCACATAAGTTATTTTCTGCTGTATTTCTTAATGTAACCTAAGTTTCCAGCAGAGTAATATATGGTTACAAAGCAGGTGTTGTATTTGAGTAGTTCGTTTTACACAGTGCACAACACAAAATGTCATTTTGACTTCAAATATTTTGATTCATTGTGTGTGTAAAAACAAATAAATGCTGGCTATCATAACTGGTGGAAGAATTTTCGTATTTAAATATAGATAATTGTGATAAATGTAGATAAACCAAAACAAATTAGGTTTATGGCCACGTTTTAATGAAAAGCCATTCTTTCTAAAATCAGTATATCGATTTTCGTATAGAAACGCAGTTGTGTTCGGTCCATAAATCTTCCTATCTGACCAGTTTCAACTATTTTTATAGTCAATTTAATGTAAAGAAAATTACGTACACAGTTTGTAAATTTTTCGTTTAAAAAATAACTCCCAGGTGATTGGAACTCCGTTTCCGATATCAGTATTAAACAACAGTGAATGTCATTAGGTTTAATAAAAATCTTTAGAATATTGCTATAAGAACAAAATCAGTGTCTAATGTCTAATAAGTCGTTTCAGATATTCTATATTTAGTAAGAGAAATGTATTTCGTTCTAAGCATATCATAAACATAAGAGAAAGGCGAACAAGTTACATTTTGTGTAAATGTACTGAAACATGAAGTCGTAATGGAAAGGAAGTCCGAAAGTGTTAGTGTCTATTTTTTTTATGGTGAAACATATGCCTATATGTACATTTTCTATTTTGTCTTTTTTTTTAAACTAAAAAGAAGAGGAAGAGGCTATTGAGTTGTTGTTCTTAGTATACTGTTTTCTTTCAAAAAGTGTACCTTCGTGAGTGTATCAAATGAACTAGAAGTGGAAGGAGCACATTGTGGCTCTCTGTTGTGTATATCCGTGTGTTGCACACTTCGCCTTAGTTTGTTCTGTACATGCAGGTGCTATGTAACGTGTGTAGAGAATATTAATATTCCAGTAAATACTTCTGACATTTAGTTCTTGTGGTTCAGTTTGTGGCATTCAAGATTATGAGTGTGATCGTTGATAGATCTCGCTGTCATACGTTTTTAGTTCTAGTTGGTGGTTGTAAGTTCTTTGTATCCTGCATTGAGCAAGCCGAACTGAAAACTTGGATTTTTTAAAGTTGTTACTTATTATTAGTTCTAGTATGTTCTTTTTTTCTTTCTTTTTTTTTCGGTTTTGTTCATCACGAATATTGTGATTATTTGTCCTACGATACCTTATATTTCAAGGAAAGACTGAATTAATGAATGTAAGGCATTGGTTTGTTAATAACTGTCGATGGCTTACAATCTAAATGACAATATAATGTTTTGTGTATAAGGTTGTTTTATTTTTATAGATAATAATAGAAGAAGAAGCAGGGGTGAAAACACAGTAGTATGCAAAGGTAAACAAAAACGGCTCAGAGAATTTATGTAATCTGATTTTGGAGAATCGTGTTTTCAAATAAGAACGTTTCTACTGTACTATATTCCGCTTACAACTGGCCCGTTTACAGAGAGGAAACGGTTTAAAAATAATTTTGTTTTAATTGTTGTTAACGTACTAAACGAACTTGTGAGCTTCTAAGAACGGGAACCTGCAGTTTCTGGTAAAGTGGGTCCTCAATTGTTTCTTTCAATTGTCTCCAACGAGATATTTGAACCGGAACAACCCGCACAGAAGACGATCTTGCTAACTATTCGGTCTAACGGGGACTAATAGAAAAATTGGTATTCCTGCTTCGAATTTTCACCTTTCGTGATTGCACCGTAGCACCATTATCCTGTATTTTGGTTGACTATTACATTGAGCAAACTTGATAAAAAGGAACTTCAGGTAGCAAGTGTGACCTAACTCTTTAGGTCAGACTGGTGTTAGAAAATGATGATAAATTACATTTAACACGAGATCTGTTCAAGCAGGCTCTCGCCATTAGATTGCTGCAATTTAATTCTAATACTTCAAAGCGTTCCATATGAACATTTCTCAAGTTCGACAGTCCCCCGTGATTATTAGTTTATAACAATGATTATTAGAGATTTTTTTAAATTATTAATGATGTTTCTTTTAACATATGTAGAAAATTATTCATCTTCCCAAAACAAAGCGAAATTGCTACCACTAGTAATGGTCTTTTTAACGTTTTTAGACCGGAGAAATTTGACGAGCAATTCCATTTGAAGGTTCCAGTTTAAAGCCTTACAAACCATACTTCTCCTACAGGGACATATTCACTCAAATATCCTTTCTTCCTTTCTGTTAGCGGCGCATGTAGATTAATTCCATCCTAATTTTCGAACCAAACTTGCTCAAATAAACGCTCTAACAATAACTTAATCACAGATGCTTAGTTACTGAAGCACATAGATGAATTTGTAAGAAAAACTGAAGACTACTACCATTACGTACAGTTCATTTTCTTGCCTTCGGAAAGGGAAACTTTTTATTTCTTTCATAACGAAAAACCATTGAACACTCGCCGATATAAAGTAAAGGGAAATCGGCTCAAGTTTAAGTCCTGGTTTCGCTAGAGCAAGCATTCCTTTAGTAGTAAAACAGTATCTGAAAAGAGTTGGAAGTTCTTGCAGCGGGAGCTACTGGTTTCAAGTTTTCGCCGGTTTTTTTTATTATTATTATTATTATTATTATTAAGCACTTAGGAAAGAAACGTGAAATTCTTGAATTTCTGTATTTACTATGTATAGTGCTTTGGTTACATGCCAATAGTATCTAAAATCCCTGGAAAATCAAGAAGTTCGTTCTAGCCAAATGAATGGGAACCCAGGTTGCCTTAGGCAGGGCAGTGCTACATCACAGTATTTTCCTATTCACAGCAGGCATAGAAAGAAGCTGGAGTATCTTTGGAGCCAGTTTACTTTTTATCAATTTATTAACGATCGGGTGTGAATGATACTCTTTGTAAAATTTTCCGTCGGTTCATTGTTCAGTATTTATTCTGCCAAAGGTTTGCCATTCACGTACACCTGGAGTTAATTTAAACGTTCCGCTAACAAACAAATGTGTTATCACTAGATTTAGAATTATATATAAATTTTATCTGTATGATGTACATAAAAACATAAGGGATTTTATGGTTTTCTTCCCAACTTATGGCGGATATCGGCACTGCAAGATTGACTGGCGGCCATTTTAGCGTCACTTTGGCCTCCTAGGCGTCTCCTTCTTTTCTACGTCCTTTAAGTATAAACTTTCCAGGCGCAGAAAAAAGACGAAAGTGACAGGAGCGAAGCTGAATAAAACTGTTTTCTTCAGAACATACGTCATGGCGGTGTTACTGCAGTATCGATATTCGTTGGGGTAAATGAAATGAAGTTGCCATCGCAAATTTATGTACGCAAACAATTCGAGTGTGTAGCAGTTGCACCAGAGAATCTCTGCTGTCTGGTAGTAAGACGAGAAATATTGATGTAACGGATGTAAATACTATTCCTATCGAATTGCTAAAATAGAAACCTTGGAGAAAAAAGGAAACCTATAGGGTAAGCTTTTCTGCTATTGGCACTTCCAAGATTTTTAATAAAAATTAATGTCGAAAATAATTTGGCAAAACTGATATTGTTCTCGTCACGTTGTTTATTCTCTCTTTGATGAGTTCTGCACGCGAAACAGCATTTTGTTACTGGCAGTTGTTAAGGTTATAATTTCATGAAGTAAGAAGGCTTTGTTAATTTACGAAGTAACGCATCAAATCGAAACCGATAAACTAAGGACTATACTTTCATTTTCCTCTAGTTATTTATTGCTATAATTATTCTAGGTTGTTCTTCAACAACTAGAAGGATATGTACGAACCCCTAGGATGCATCATTATGTAAATTATTCAAACTAGTTATCTATCACTACTTGGGGGTGCCAATGACTGGTATTCCATTTTTCCACAGAATCCATATATTTGACATAGGAGAAAATCTACCAATTTTTTAAAATATATAATTTTCAGGTTTCTAACATAGCCATTCTTACCTTTAAAACAAAAATACATAGCTATTCTTACCTTTAAGACAAAAATACGATGTATTTTCATGTAGTACGTAGCGTTACAGGAACCACTCATGCCAATTACTGGTACGTATCTTCAGGTCGATAATATTTTCGTCTGATCTCTGGTACTATTAGGTCTACATAGCCTACAGTTTAGGTCTACAAGTGGACATACACTTACTGATAAGTTTAAGGTTCCAGAATATCGATAGGCAGACCGTCGTACCACAACTGAATTCTGCGCCATGTTGTGACATGTTTTGCGGAGAGAATCCAGCGTGACGTGCAAGATTATATCTTCGACAGCTACTCGCATCTCCACCGTTCTGTGATATGGTTTGTTCCGGACAGTTTCCTTGATGAATCCCCCAGAGAGCATTGTCAGGTGCTGATAAATCAGGACTTCTTGGCGACCAGGCAAGAACCCTCCGATCTGGAAAGGTCTTGTTCAGATCATTACAAACATTTTTAAACCCTTCCCCCCTACTTCCAAGGCTCCGTTACTGGACAGAGTTATCGGGATATGTTTGAACAATGGTTGGTGCCACAACTGCAACAGGACAGAGCTCTCATCTCTCCACATTTTGTCGTGCAAGTGCGTAATAATCTGAACGAGACCTTTCGAGATCGGTGGGTTGAAAATAGTTTCTTCTTCAGATTCACCTGCTTCCATTGCCTGGCCACCAAGAAGTCCTGATTTATTAACATTTGACAATGCTCCCTGGGGATTCATCAAGGAAAAAATTACCTGAAGAAGTCATCCAACCGCCAAGCAGTAATTTGGAAACGATCTATGAAGAATCTCAAGAGCGGAAAAATGGTTCACTTAGGGCTAGTTTTTCATTGTCTAGTTAAAGTACAGGTTAGCTAGTAACTAACAGTTAAACTCTAACTGGTGGTTTACCCGTTTTTCAATGTCTAGTTAAGGCATAACCAACAGTTAAACTGAGCAAACTGGTAGTTAAATTAACCCGTACTTCTACATCCAGTTAACGCGCTAACTGGAGGTTTTAAAAAAGTTTGGCAATTGCCACCTGTGAAAGATGTTGCATATGATTTCAGATTCATCCTCTTCCGATGAAGAGGATGATAGAATTGTATTAGAACACATAAAGAGAACATCACAGTTCTTCTACCCAACTTTTTAATATCTTTTTTTATTTTTTAAATTCAGATTCAGTTAGGTGCGGTACGAAAAATTTTGTTTTGTGCAGGCTGGGGCATGAAGTCAGTTTGTGTTTGCACTCCCACAAAATGTAAAAGTTACAAGAATGATGGAAGTGTGTGGTGTTGAAACGCAATGTTTACTTTTGGAGCTCCAAAAATGTAAAATTTACAGAAGAAATGTAATATTTTCAATTTGTGTTTAAGCATTGAAACGGAAAATATAACGAAGGTTGTAGTGATGCAAATGAGAAAAAGCAAAAAAAAAA
>JAGDQP010051441.1:0-12252 GCA_022664845.1 Lepisma saccharinum | reverse complement strand
TATCTATTTTCACAGACATCTTTAATTGGATACTTGCGTGGAAGAGGGTTGTGAGCCACATCTTTTATCACGTCACGTTCTTGTGCTGATACGTTGTATATATATATATATTTTTCAAATTAAGTTTAGAAGAAATACATGTGATAAGTTTGCCAACTTTGAGTTCATGGAGTGAATCCTCACGACGTGCGGAAGTTGGGAAAGAGGGTGAGCCGTAGCGGTATTACCGCCTATACAATTAATTTTATATTCATATACGCAACCTTTTAGTCGCAGAAACATGACTCTGTAGAGAAGTGGGTTACAACCTTTTATTCATAAGTATTGGATTACTTTATTTTTGGAGATAAGTAAATGTTTCTTTTCGGCCAGCTCATGTGTTGATGGCTTTTTCCGTAATTTTTCCTTGAACTGTAAGTGTCCGCTCTGTGCATGGACAATATAAATGCCAGATGTCAGACTTATTTTTTGTGTATTTATTAGAAACCAATAATCATTTCGTTAGTTTTCCTTCTAACAGCATCAAGCTTTGATGTTAACTTTTAATTGTCAATATAAAACGTTTTTATAATCAGAATTGTAATTTAGCTTCAAACAAGATTCTCTGACGAAATTAGCAGGAAGGACAACGAAACGGACCTAGCAGGATAGAATGTCGGGTCAATATTACCAAAAGCGATCAAGGAGATACTGCTCCCATATCGTGAGTTTCTAGCGGATCTTAGGGTTCTAATTAAATATACAACGAATATCTGAAAAAGTTTTAGTTTCTTTCATAAAGAAATGAGTTTTTACGAGTTCACAGAAAATAAAACTCTCTCTCTCTTTGTCAAGACTTACTTCTGTTTACTTTCAGCATATTTGTCCAGTATCCGATGAGAGTAGTAAGTTGTCTCAATCGACAAGCAATGGATGTGAAACTTCAGTCAATCCTGATGGTAATCGAGATAAGAAGCTTGAGACAACTAAAGATATGCCTGAGACCGTGAGGATTGAAGAGGAATCTAGGCAACCAGTTTCATCTTCTGTGTCGACAACAGAAAAACATATTAGCTCTCATTTGGAAATCAAAAAATGGAAACAGGCAGCTCAACATGCATATACTAATTTTGTTTCTTGTGGGGTTGAATTCTCGCCTATGACTGACATAAAACCAGATATAAGTGGAAATGAGATGGATCACCTAAAAGACAAACCTTTTGAAATGAATGTTAAGGTGAAGACCGAGGATCCTACAGATGACCTATTGACTGCAGATAATAATTATCCTATGGAATCGTCCAGGTTAGTGTCCTTGTATTTGTAGCTCTTCTGATTAGAGTATTTGGTGTGGTTAAAAGAAATTCTGTATGGAAAATTATTCATGTATTTTTTTTTTTAAATATAACTGTGTCAAGTCACGATTTACTTGTGTATGGTAATACATACTTAAAATTCTGCCCTCTATGCTTGGCCGCACCCTCCCTAGGGGAGAAAGTAGCGCATATGACTGGGAATCGGGCGACTAGAGTTCAAATCCCGATTAGGACGATTATCCCCCTTTAATTAGAAAAAGTTATAAATTGGTATTTAAATATTCATTAACTGACTAACTGTATAGGTTACGGAGCACACAAGTTCATCGCCAAAGTAACAAACGTTCCCATTGGATTTTATGATGGACAGCATCAAACCAGTTTTAATCACGTATACCTGATTCTTGAAGATCTCTTTTAACATTGTCCTCTCAACGACGTCTCAGTCTTCCCAGCGGCCTCTTTCCATCCAGCATTCGATCCAGGATAGAATATAATTTTCGTTTCCCCCATCCAAGCTACATGCCTTATGCCCACCTCAGTCGTCACGATTTCATTATTTTTACATCTGGTGAATCGTACGGTCCGTAGAGTTCTTCATTATGCAGTCTCCTCCATTCTTCAGTCATGTCCTGTTTCGTTCCGCATATCTATCTCAAAACCTTATTTTCAAAGACCCGTGATTTATGTTTATCTGCTAGTATCGTACTCCAACTTTCGCAACCGCAAGGTATTTGAATATTCATGCTTATAAATATGCATGCTATTGCGTTACTTGCTTGATCATATTATCAATAATATTGGAAACTAATACGTGTAGCTAGGCTTTATGAATGTCGTACTTTAGAGATCGAATCGTGGCTTCTTCAAATTCATATTCGTATTTAGTTACTTGTTGTGTTGTATGTATTGTAATTCTGTCTGCGCAAAGCGTTTCATTGATGTTCATTTTATGTATTGTATAGCGCTATTCTAATGTCCTCGGACTTCCATTTTAATTACTATGCATGCTAACATTAGAGAGTATTTGTGTTTCGTTGCTTACAGTAAATGTGTTTGACCTTCGGTGAAGCGCGTATGCTGATTACGACGCGGAACATCACAGTGCGTAGTAGGTAAGTAAATTTGACAGTCCGTACCCTATTCGTTTCACTCAAAAATAAAGAGTGGCTCTATTAGAAGCGTATTTCCTTGTGATGTCTTATAAACGTTGCTTCAAAATCTTTAATTAAGTGTTCCGTCCTTGTTCATATACCAGAAAAAAAAATATTTGTGGAAAGGTTTCACCAAATGGATAGTGTTCACCAAAGACTTACAAGCAACAGGCCATATGTGTTGGTACTTGGTTTTCTGCAGGATGTTTAGCTTCCTGTGTGTATTTGGAACGAGGAAGACTGACGTATTTGATGGTTTCAACAAGAGAGCGCTATTTGGCTTACGTCGAACCAAACAGTGATAATGCTCAATGAGTTCTTCGAAGATCGGTTGATTTCTACAGACTTGCGACCGCCTCACCAGATTTGTGTCTTTTCGAGACTTCACCAGATTTGTCTCCACTCATTCGGTTTTTCTGTGCGACTGCTTAAAGGAAAATTTACTGCAACAATAAAAAAACCGCGGAATGTCTGCAGAACAACACCACGTCTATGCATGACATATTCAGTTAGCAACTTGTTTAAACTGGCCAAAAACATTTGAGTGTTTAACGAAAGTGCGGATATTTGCAGCCTCTTTTGCAAAGATACAGTTTCCTTTTATACTTTTTACGTGCTTCGTCGCATGCATAACCAAAAGACGTATTTCAAAATATTATATGCGTGAAGTTACCATGAAATTTGTCAGCGGGGAATGCAAGATCACAGTTTCCTAGTCCCCAGCACCTCTTCAAGAATTCTAAGGATCAGTAATGCAAACTAATTTTCGTTAACTTCGTTAAGAATGCTTCTATGTTTGCTCGCATTAAGAGCTGACACCAGGTCACCTTCGCTGGTCTGGTCCGAAACTTGATCCGAGATACCCGGTGAACCAGTCAGGGAACTATAATGAATTGGGTAATTTTCGACGTCCTGTAGATCATGCTCCTCCAGGCCTTGTCACCACTGTAAGAAGCACTGTTCAAACACAGGTCAGTAATTCAAAACTGCTTTGTCCTCCGGATCATTGGGTTGAAATCGATTCACCGGTTAACAAGCATTGATCCGGTGACCTAGTCGGAAACTTGGCTCGAATGACCCGGTGACTTGTTTCACCTCTGCTTGTATTATATGTACAGAAACCTGTTTATTTATGGTAGTGGTGGGGTAAAATGGACTAGGTACATTGTAACAATTGCAGAATCATGTTGGATGCTTAAAATTGATAATTAATGTTTGCTTCTACAATACAAATTCGCTCTCGCAGTGTAAATCATTTAGCTTTTTTTTTTTTCGAAATAGAGAAAACGGTCACTCAGAGAGGTAATTTACACTGCAAAGTCGAATTTTTATTATATAAGCGAACTTTTGATAATTCTAAGCATCCAGCACAATTATGGAATTGTTACAATGCACTTGGCCGTGGCCATTTCCCCCACCAGTAATTAAGAAAAAAATCTGTACATGTAATACAACCAGAGATGAAAGAGTCCAGCGTGTCAATCGGGCTAAGTCTTGGACTGGGTCACCGGATCTTTGATTGTGTTCCGGAAAGACCCGATTTCAATCTGGTGATCCCGTGGAGAATATTTTCCTTGTGTTTGAACAGTGTTTCTTTCTGGGGTAAGGGCAACACGATAAATATGATACAAAAAATTCGCAGTTCATTATAGAACTCTGACCTGGTAAATTGAGTCAGGTTTAGGACCGGCTCAGTAGACTCCCATCAACCAAAGTTAGTTTGCAGGACTGATCCTTAGATATTTTTAATAGGCACTGGAGACTGGCCTACTGTGATATTGAATTTCAAGCTGACAAAGTCGTTGGTAACTTCGGCTAGTTGGTTTTTAAGATATATCCATGGTAATGACGACGACGGTTTGTAATCCTATGATTTTGGGTCACATTAAAAAATATAAATCAGAGGCAAAATCGAACTGATATTTTTAGATTAAGAGTCTGTGGATTCTTGAATCGCACTGTAGTTTTGTCTACCTGAATCTTTTCTGCCGAAACGTGTTAAAACATCAGACTATATTTCAGGGCTACAACTTGCGAGCAGCACGAATAAAACATTAATGAGGAGCAGTTCTCTGTTCTAAAATAAAGTTGTCACAAATTGATATGTACAAAATTGTAGTTGCTACGCACGTATTGGCAGCTATGAGGTGTTCCGAACATTTCAGATAATAAATGTCTGCCTCAAACACGGAACTTCGTTAAACATAGTTTTTCAGTCGTGTGGTTACCCAAGAGTTCATCATGTGTCTATGCGGTATAGTTAATGGTTGCTTCGATCAGAATACTTATTGCCCATTTTTCCTGATTCCGTTTCTTTTTACAATTACTTTGAAATGTAACGTCTTATCCTGTTCAAGAGAGTACTGCTTCACCGTTCAAACTATGTTTCAGCTAACATTTGGTTTTATTCATCAAATGAATTCCGAAGTTTGAAATAATATTTCCTCTTCGTAGAGTCGCTTTAATCTATAGGCGTAACAAACACTTCGTATTGCTCTCACATAGTGAACCTGTAAGAAGGAGAAATGAAATTAGACATGATTACAGACCACGGGTGTGTATTTCTAATTGCAGTACTTTTCTTGCTACTGAAGGACATTAATTTCTTAATCAATTACCAAGCCCGTCTTTGATAGGTAGAGCTACTAAATTAAAGCTCCGAGGAACAAATCAAGCGACCGCACATCGTGACTGAAGTTTGTAAAAGTATTTTCTCGATCATTTCAGCAAATGCTGCAAACTGCTCGACTTTCTTTCCTCATTGTCTACTGGGACCCTATCTCGGTTTGAGAGAAAGTCTCAAACACTCCACAAATAAATTTAATTTTTACCCACTCTAAGTGTTTGTTGATCGCGCTTGTGTATAATTTTACAACACCGTCTTGCAAAGATTGAGGTGAGATGCAATAATAATACTGAATCAGCCAAAAGAAGTAAATGATTACATATAGTTTTTACCATCGAGTGGATACATATTTTCCGCGTTCTTTGAATGAGCCATCAGGTACAGTGAAGATTTTAACAATTCATTTGTTTCATTGAGTTTAAAATTGTTTAGTTTCTTTAATGCTGTGCACTCCACACAGAGAAAAATATTTGCTTAGATTCTTTTGTTTGATCTATTTCTTTATTATATTTCTTTAATACTCCATTTGGCTTGCAAATTTGTATGAATCAAACTTTTACTTTGCCTAGCAACAATTGGCACTTGTTAACAACGCGATTACCTTCGTTTTACTACTCTGTGGAATTTTCTCAATTCATTATTCTCTATTATAAAATAATTGTTACGTTGCCAAGGATGTACTTAGTGTGATGTGATGTAGCGAACTTTGAGCTTTGCAGTCGTGATGTGCACATTAAATATTGGATATTAACAATCGGTCACTCAGCCCCGGGGCACAATGTGGTCTTTGCTCGTTTGTCAGTATTGAAATAATTTGTCTGCAATGTTTGTGTTGTATTTCGGGTCTTCTCTTTTATCTTCCATCCGACTTCTTCATTCTTTAAACCATTTACTTCAACGACTCAAAGCCCTTCAGCATGCAAGTGTGGAATTGCTATTACCATTTCAGCTTCTCATACTATATCACAAATATAGCTTTCTGTTTAACAGGTCAAATCGTAACTCTTAGTGAATAGGACGTCGATGGCATATATTTTCAATCTTGTCCATCGTTGCTACGCATTTCAAGATCGATTGCTACACCATACCACAACGGATTATTTCCGAACTCTCTACTCATCTCTTCCACACTTAAACACTTGGATCAATGTGGACCTCGGTGGTTCAATGGTTATAGCACTCACCTCTGACGTTTGGAGTCGTCGGTTTATACCCAGCTCGTGCCATGTGGGATTTGTAGCTCGTGTACGTTTTCTTTGGTTTCTCCCGTTTCCTCCCACTTTCTTCACTGTACCTATCATCCCATCATCATCTATCCAGCCTGAGTCAAAGTTGCCTAAAGACCTTCAGAACTTAATTCAGATTGTCTTTAATCAATATGATGTGTTAAGAACTCTTTCTAGGGAAACGCTTTTTATAATCCCGGATTTTTCTTTTCACATTTTATTGACGTAGTTTTCTTCGTATTCTCTTTATTTTCGAAGATATTGTATTTGATATCATTAGCACATCTTCGTATTGCAATAATGTCTACATCAGATTTTTTATATGTGAAATGAAAATTTTATTTTCGCCATTAGCAAGCAGATGTAAGCGAACATTGTGTGACTTCATGCAGCAAAACTGCGCTTCCGATATTTTTAAGCCTGAAAGTAATACTTGTAGCATCAGATGCAAACTTCGAATTATTCTTATAATTTGAAATTAATTGTTTCCCTGGTATATCTGGAAATATTTTTCCTTTTGATGTAAGTACAATTGAATGCTTGGTAGTTAAGTTCAAAGGATTGTCAGCTTCTTTTTCGTTCTTCTCATTGGGACTTAAGGTGCTGGTACTTACCCGGCTTGTGAATGTTATGGAAGACTTTTCGGATCTCCCTAAAGAGCTTGAAAACGTGACCTTGTATGAGCAGATGTTGCGTGTATAGGCACTAATTGTAAGTAAATATCTTGTTGTTTTGAGAAAAACACCAAGATAACGCATTAAAATTCTCAATGATCAAGCATTCGAACGCAAAAACAACAAAGCAATTCGAGAGTAGGATGTGGATGGAAAGGTGTAGCAAAATTAATTTATTCAGTATGCAGTAATTACAATGAAAAGCCTGCAGATAACTAGCAGTTGAAACTAATATATCCCTGTGAATACGTAGTTGCAATGCAACCTTAAAGATTTTAAATAAGGCAGCATATACAACGTCTGTATGATGTTTGAGCGACAAATTTAGATCCAGTTTAGGTAAAGAGAAATAGAAAACGAAAAGTGAAATAGTAAACAGAAATATCTGTGTTTTTGATTTATGCTCGTCGACTTTCATTAATTTGGAAATTCGATTTTTCTGATGGTAATATACTTTTAAACTAAATTTTACTCTATCGCTTTGTGTATTGTATTGAATTATGAATTTATTTATGATCTTCTATCATCTTTGACTAAAGGTGAGGTGAGGTGAATAATGTGGAAGACATCAACCAGAACCTTACTTGAAATACCATCTCCTCATTGGCGTAGCGAAACAAACAAAAAAAACTTATAATGCTCAGCCAGCAGTGGCTGGAACCTGCGTACTTCCCCGTTGCAGTGGACAGTCCGCAACTTTACAGCTTAGATTACGAGTGTTACGTTTATTTTTTGTGTATCCTTTAATTCTCAACGAATTATTTGATTTAGCTGTTGAAGTAGTTCAGCTAATCACCTTATACAACCTTTTGTTTCTGCATTACAGTTTGGAGACATCTACACCAAGTGATGACGGGAAACAACATGCAGATTATGTACGAAAGGAAGTTTCTACACAAGAGAATAAGATAGATAAGAGTTCTCATAACGATAAAAATTCATGTCCTGAGTGCTTTGCCTCGTTTGGAAAGAAAGCTGAACTTAAGCATCACAAAATATCTGTTCATGGAGGCAGTGTATTGTTTTCATGCGATAAATGCGTAAGGAAGTACAAAGACAAACGTGATTTGAAGGAGCATAAAGTTACTCATGGTGACGACATGCCGTTTGCCTGTCAGTTTTGTCCTAAACGGTTTCGTTGGAGGAAGAGCCTAAGACTTCATCGCAAGACTCACGCAGATGTTAACAACCCTCAGGTAAACCATTCAAATCTGAAACGTAGAATTAAAAACCTTAGTTGTGTTACGTTAGAAATGTTACAGGGTTTTGGAGATGCAATCCTGTATATCAAAGTAAGAACTGAGGTAAACCTATAATTGCTAACAATGTTGCCAATTTCTAGGATTCATAACTCTTGTTGAGAATTATTTTTAAAAGTCAAACTGGGATATAGTATAATCTAGTGAGTGTCTTGTTGCGGAATTTTGAGGTTCCAATGCTTTGAGACATTAAGGTTAAACGGTATGGTGAAATGAAATATTTATTAATATGTGTCAGTTATTTTATTTGTGTTATATTTTCGTCGTTAGTGGTGGAGTATACTAATCTTATTTTCATTACGTATTTAGTATATAAATATTGTTGAACAACGCACAATTGTTTAACTTTTTGTGGGATTGTCTATTAGGAAGGGGGGTTAGTGATACTATGGGGGCTTCTGCTACAGAAAGACAACTGCAAAGACGTTAATGTAGAACCTGGGGATATGTATTTCTTCTTACAGACCGTATATAAAAATAGGAAAATAAGTAGGAGAATGTGTGAAAATTAATGGGCCGAATCTCGAATTATCAAGTAGTACTTCTGTCTTGTGTGCATAGCTACGCTTAATTTAACACAATACATTTTGTAATTATTCCAAAGGTTTTTCAAATCCACATTACGAAAAAGAAATAAATGGTGCTTCTCGTGATTTGTACACACGGGACCATTTCTAAATTCATCGCTACTTTGCTAGACATTTTCGATTTTCATCATTTGAGAGGAGAGTAATTGTTAAATTTGTCCCTTTCTCTACTAACATATTTTTATGTGATACCTCTTGGAAGAGTAGACGAACAACTTTGTGATTTTTAGAATTGATAATATGAGGGGGTCTGAAACTAAAGTGAATTTTTATCCACATTTTATTAGGAGTGAAGAAGTTCTTTAAGATGTGATTTTTTATCTGCCCGGCGCGAATGGAAGGGTACATGAACTACTACAAACATGTAGGAATTCTGTCAGGAATTTTCCGTTTACAGTACAGTGCATACTTGCTTAAGATTTCCAAGCTCATAATGTACATTACGAAATGGTTTCGGCTTGTGATATCATTTCCTGAACTACAGCTTAAGGTACTATATCCAAGTACAATATCAATTCTTGTAAGAAAATAGTACCCGGAAATAAGCAGCTCATGTGTTATACATAAAAATATTAGAAAGAACTTCCAAGATACATTTGAAATGTTAAAGCCCATCAGATGTCAAAAAGTGTGATAACGAATTGAAAATTTAGTATAGGAAAGATATTTGCTTAAAATGCAATTGATATTGCAGTAGACAGAAATCAATGACAAAACACAGTAAGTGAGAAAAGTAGTAAAAATTATTAAAATATGTTTCAAATGTTAAGATTTAAATATTTGAGATGCTGGCCTGATTCAAACACGTTCTATATCCTAGAACTAGAGAGCCTAACTAAAACTAATAGATTGCTAGAGACTTGAATCTGGTATTTTATAAAATATTTGCAGTGGAATTGTGTGAGATAAAAGGGTTTGTACTTGTAATGTTTTACAAAGAAATCTGACAATCTAGCTCAGTACAAAGTCCAAATTGCCGACCGGATGGGCAAGTCCCGGGTTCCGGGTTCGAGTCCCGGAAGGGGCATGGGTCTTGATTTTAACAGCTAAAGGCAAATCATCAGTTTCTGAAGTTCAAAGTTACTAGACTGGCCCATATAAAAATAAAGTTTACCAAAGTTTTACGAAGTACTAGTATTTACGGATGCACAGTTGAGAACTAGTGAAATAAGACATCGCCCTTTTTCGGTTTTATTTTGCATTGTTTTTTATATAACTTTAGACTGCTTCGTTCACCATCCAATTTGTGAATACTCTGCTTTCTCATATTTTCTGTGTTAGTCTGTTATGAATAACTGCGGGCAACGTGGTTGTAACACATCTTTTTTAAATAATAATTCTGTAAAATGTAACTTTCAGTTTACCGTCTTTAAAAATTACGTATATTTAAAATGTGAGAACATCAACGAAGACGATCTCCGTGATGTGAGTACTCCTTTTTTTTAGTATATTACGCTATATCGTCAGTTTGGAACCTAAGATTTTGCAGGATTTTTCTCAGTTCCACTAAACGAAACAAGAAAGGTACTTGGTAACTCTCTGACCTCTACCTGGCACACCTTCTCCCGTACCCTATCCGGGTCTGGGCACAGATGCTTAAAAACATCAATGTATACAAAATTAAAACAGTAGCTTGGCCATGTAAATAAGCCGATTACAGGCGTCTTGCTCCAAATTAATGGTTGGGTGTGGCGCTGTTGGTTGGGAATCCAGTTATTGGGAGTGTCTTCGGATGAATACCAGTGATTAGCCATCCGAACAAAGGTTTACCCAGGGTTTCAGTCAATCACACCAAGCAGAAGGCATTCCGCATTCTTTCCCCTGCCACAGGCTCAATTCCAATTTATTTGATTTTAACGCCTTTAGGATGTATGTATGGATGATGATGAGATAAACTGGTGGAATGAAGAAAGTTGCATGAAACGGGAGCATCCGGAGAAAACCCACGCACATGGCGTTTGTCTACGTTGCATGAGCAGCGATCGATCCAACGACCTCTAGCGCCAGAGGTGAGAGCATTTTGCCAATTGAGCCAACGCGGACCCTTCTGTCGTAATCCGGCCTGAGCCATAGATCACTGGATACTATTAATTAAAATTAATACCAATTGTTGCCCTTTGGTATTCAATTCCTTAATTTTCGAAAATTAATATTTATATGCTGGACACTTACTTTCTCAAGATCACTTTCCTAATTAATTCGCAGATTATCTCTGTCCATCCCCATGTATGGTAAATATGAAATCTAAACCTTTTTCTTTTCACATGTCCGCAGAAAATATAGCTTGTACTTGAATACCTGTTTTTGTATTATTATTTCCGTTTATTTTCAGGCTCGTTCAGGATCATCTGAAGTGAGCGATAGTAAGTCTCAATTGAGTGGTAATACAGGTGAAAGCTCATCTCCATCAGTTGTTGATCCACAAGAGAAGCATCAGACAACGGAACGCGTTAAGGCGAGTTCAAAAATAAAGGAAAATTCCAACAACGGCAACACAGAAATGAAAGTGAAGGTAGTATTTCTGTGACTTGCGGAATTGATCAGGCAGCTCTTCATGGTGTAGACTGTGATATTAGTGAAACAGAAAGTGTGGAACATGAAAGCGAAGAAGCTTTGGAAATGAATGTTGAAGTCAAGCTAGAGGAATCTACAGGAAACCTTTTGTCTCCAAATGAACACTCTCACATGGAAACATACAGGTTAGTGGGTCTATATTTTTAATAATCTTGGTAATATTATTCAATATGATCAGAGGAAAGTGCACAGAGAGAGCTATAATACAACTTCCTCAAATTGTTACTGTGCCCTTCATCGGCAAAATTCAGTGTTTTTGTGGATTTTTATACTAAATTTCCGACGCTCTTGACATGCCGACAGTGTTATCAATTTTGAAACATTCCACCCCAAGTTTTTTACGTAGCTACTTCGTGTACAAAATAACCCTTTTACAAATATTGTTTGAAATCGCAAACAGTAAACTATATGCAAGAGAATCAACAAGACTATCCGGATATCTCAGAAATGAAAGGTAAAGCCTTCCTCCATATCTTTGCATTTGTGCGATCCTGGCTTCAGCGAATATCAATGTCATCTTTCTTAGTTACTTCTATGATTGGGATATTGTCATTCAGCTTTTCTACTTGGCCATCATTATATTTAAATTCTTGGTGAAATCTTCGAGATGTGTATGAAGATAGTTTATTTATAATTTCATTCCTGCTTGTAAAGTTCTTCGTCTAGCCCCTAATATTTTTTCATCCGCTTTTCAGCGATAGCTTCTACTGCTTATAAAAGGAATTCCAAAGTGCTAATTCTTTGTTTAAAGGTAACGATGACAAACGAGCTTTTTTCGGACTTCTGGTCCAAGAATTTTATTCTAATTTTATTACAGTTATATTTGGAAACTTCCCTTAAATTTTTCACTGCCTTAC
>JAGDQP010051438.1:790-14016 GCA_022664845.1 Lepisma saccharinum | reverse complement strand
TCAGTGTTTTTTAACTTCCCATCATCTTACATTTCACACCATTAAAAAAAACAACCTTTTTTTTAAAATTTAGAATTATCATCAGGTTAGCTGGCAAGAGTCTCTCAGTTGTAGATGACCTACTAATATGACAGACTTACCTTTTGTATATTTAGCCTATACGGTTTCATGCTAAACAACGCTGACTCTGTAATGCTGAACACCGCTAGGTATTGACTCTGGGAAAGCCAAATTCAGGCCAATACCTAGCGTCGCTCAGTTTTTCTCCTTTGTCCTACCGGTATCATACCTTACTCTTGGCCCTAGTTGCGTTTCTTCTCTCTCATATCTCATATTCAAGAAAGACAGCCTAATAGTACAAGTGAAAAATGTTTCATTTCTTAACTTTGACACTTACTTCTGCGTGTTTCATGAGGGTTGAAGAATAACGCAAGCGGATGAATTTGTCTCATGGTCGATTCCTTTTTACACAAAGTTAAGGAAATTCATTTTAACTTATTTTTGTATCAGTAATATTCTTACGGCAATGTGTGATGGATTTTAATCGTGGTCTTCCAAATACAATGTTCAACAACGTATTTGAAAAGTTGATTTTTTTTCTTTCTTATAGAACTTTTTTATCTCTGGCATTTGATAAAGAAAAGACTTTAAAAAAATAGTGTTTATATTTCGTAATTGTAAAAGAGAATTGCCTATATATATATATGTGTGTGTACATTTAGCTGGCATTTACTAAAATGTGTTCGGTGCAATTCATGTTAAGCATTTAATTTTGTTTACGTGAGTATTTAATAACGTGTTATGTTGCATGTAGTAACAGCGAAGAGACTATATATAAACTGTACTGAATCATCTAAGAATTAGTTGGAACGTTCTTTCTTGTGATATACATATATATATATATACATCTTTCATAAAAAAATGATACTGACTATGCTCAAAACTTCAAAGTGCTGTTTACATCTCCCACTGTTCAGTGAAGTAGTGTACTGCTGGTAACCTACCATGTATCCAATGTACACATCATTCCATAGAAAACAAAAATTCAGATTGGGTAAGCTTTTTTTTTCCGGGTGTGATCCCAATTTTGTATCCACTTATATATTTACCATTACGTTAATTCCACTTATATATGCACGTATATACCATCGGTATGTGAGCCCTGTGTACTTTTGCAGTTAAATTTAAATACATATATTAATAGTGTTTCAATGGCTTCATTCAGTGCCGATCACTTGGAAAAGTACTTGTCATAAAAGTTTCGGGCAACAATTTTTACAGGTAAATATGAATTCCTCCGTTCGTAAGCAGCCGGAAATAATTAGAATTTAAACGCTAGTTTCCAAACTGTAAAAATAGCAGAATTATTGAAAATATTTTAAAAAAATAATAAATAAATGAAAGAAAAAACTCGTACTTAATGATTATTCTAAAGAAATTCAAAAATTATTTGGAATTTTGAAGTTGACACCTCAGAAGTGTATTTCGTCTTACGTCACCGGTTCTGCATTCACTATTACGCACTTCAAATCTTTGTTTCAAAATCTTCTGGCACATACTTTCCAAGTTATCGGCATTGGACGAAGTTTCTCTGTACGTTTATTTGTCTTTCAAAAGTGGGGTTTTCAACTTGAGTTGTACCTAAATCAAGTTCCTTGTTTATTTTGACTGTCTGAATTTTATAAATAGCCCGTTTTTGAAGTATAACAACACGGTAGTAAGATATGTAGTATAAATGTATAAAATAAGTAATTTTGATAAAACAAAACCGTCAAAATAGATGTGAAATAGAGTTACGCGAAAACGGAGTTACAAAATCCTACTTTAAAAGATAAAAGAACAGAAATAGTTCTATGTAAAATCAATTGATTAATAAGGTAACGGTGATGATCCACCTGTTGGAAACCAGACAAGTTTTGCGTGACAGAATTTAAAGCTTCTTTTTTTTAATTATTTTTCGACTGCGTGTACATTTCAAGTTGATGTAACGGATTCTTATTCTTTTTAAGACTGAAAATCTGATGTTGTTCAAGTGTTCACACTTAGCAAACGTGGCGGTAAAACACTGCTATAGATAAATGGTCTAACGTAAATTTACCTTTAGAAGTAGACGGATTTTTTTTTCTTCTTCTTAAATACTGTTTCAAGTTGTGTACATGCAAATTACGAAAATACCACGATATCCAAAAACGTGTGTTCTTACGTCATCACTACTTCCTATGGTGTTCAAACTGTAGCCTCTTGCATTAAATTTAATATTCTTTAACATTGTTCAGCATATTTTATCATCGTCTTTTATAGCTGTTTGGTGAATGATTGAGTTGTATCATAAGGTTTAAAACTAGAGAATGAACTGGGGAAATTCCTGTGTTCTTAAGCTCGGTTTACGTTTATTTCCCCTCAAATATTTTTAAAAAAATAATGTATATGTTACAAAGAACTTTTTACGAGAAAAATAGGGTGCCAAAAATTCTGGTATTTCGTAAATAATAGAAGGTGATTTGTGTTTGAACGAAGGCGTAATGCTGGCATATTTTCCTGTCTCTTACGTTTTAGGTTTTTTAAAAATAATAATAATAATAATTTAGGATCCAAAACGGAAAGTAACTTTCAGAGGCTGTAGTTCATTGGATACTTCAGTGATAAAGTTCATTGGCGTGAATAAAAGTCGAATTTGTATCTAAACTCTTTTAGGGACAGTATAGTATCCAATCCAGTAAGTGTCTGGTATATGCAGTCCTGAAGTTACAATTACGATAGATCCAAGCGGTGGTACTCATTATTAAAGTACCAAAGGTCCATGAGAGGAGGTTCTTTTCGGTTCGCCAGCTTTCGTGCTTGAATTATTGACGAAACAAAAAGACAGAAAAAAATCTACTGGTATTGCGCGTTACCATGGAAATCACATCCTGTTGCTTTTTCCTGCTTCTCTCATGCACTTATTTATACGTTCGTAAATACAGAATACTGAGGGCGTCATAGTGCTGAGTCTCCGGGAGGTGTGTGGTAGTGAATATGCTTTCTGTCTTGAAGTCATGATTATTATATCGTTTTCTCATTTTTATTAAGAATGCGGGTTGTGTTCAAATTTAAAATGTATACGTTGTGTTGTATTATATAAAAAAAAAGTTAGTAATTTCGATGTAAATTCGAATTATATAGTAAAATACTTTAAATTTTGACTTTGTAGTTTGAATAATGTCGTCATGGGTATCTGGAAAGGTATATGAGCGTATATAGTACTGGAGGCTATTTAATCGTCTCGTAAAATCATATTCTGCGTAGAAAGAAACCGCAAACTACATTTTTTTTTAAAAAAACTTGGAGAGGAAGTGTCAAAAGGTATCATTTATTTTAGACATCATGACACATTATCGTATTAGCCAAAGCATCATCTGATTTCTTTAACTGTTAAAATAAAATAATAAAATTGGAACTTGTTCTCGTATCAATGTGTTGAATATATGATTTCTTGTTGATATAGCCTCCATTCATTCTTTAATATTAAATTTCTTTACCGTTACTATTAAATATGTCTTACTGTTAAATATGTTCTCGTACTTCATATATTTAATATCAGTGTGTATTCTTCCAGTGATCTAATATTATCTAAAAGGAACTTGTATGTTTTCTGTGAAGGAACAAACTCAGAAGGTTGTACTTTTATTTGTATTTGTTTTTCTTGTATATGTTGCGGTGATTATAAGGAAAGAAGTACAAATCGATCGGTAATATAATTGTCTTAAAGCGAACTCGAGAGATATCCGGCCCTTTGGCCATTCAATAGCCCCGCACAGGAATTAGAAAGCGATAATTTGTTACCCGTACTTGACATGATTGATTGATTTCCGAAGTTGAATAGAAGAGACACACAACGTTTTATTTTGGCTGGCTTCAAGTTTATTTTGTAAATTTATGTCATATATATTGCAATATCAGAGTAACGTTTTTTATTTTATATTTGATACAATAAGTACAGTATGTATGTTAGCATTCCAGTTGTGTTGTTTAAGGTTTAGAATATTGCAAACAAATTTTATAATGGCTATGGGAAGTAAATGACGATACTGGTATGCTAAGAATGGTTAGAGAAAGCTGAAGGAAATTGGTTCGCGGACTTTAGTTTGAGGAAGTGAATGGTAATATCAGTTAAAGATAGCTGACGATAAATTTTCTATTAAAAAAAAAAGTTATCAATTCAAAAGGATACGGACGTGTACTAATTGGTCAAAAATAGGGATGAGCATATTTGTATTTCGGGAAGTAAAGTATGAATTTTGCCGAAATATGATTTTTTTTTTTTTTTTTTTGTTAAAACATACGAAGATATTTCTGATCGTAAACATGTTGTAGATAATGTTTCAATTAAAAGATTCTCTTATTCCAAGTATAGAAGCAGTAATTCCTTACTGCAGTTTGTTGATGGTACGGTATGTTCATACCCCACGGTATACCCGCTTTTAGTAATAATTTTGAATTTATTTTATGGTCTAGGCTTCTCAGGTTCAGGCCGGGATAAGGTGGGGGAAAGGATGTTGGAAGGTAATCGGCCGCTGGAAAATAATAATGTAATTATCATTGTTGTGTTTTGTAATACATATTCAATACACTTTCTGGAGGGTAGTAATAGTTGAAAAGTGGAAATTAACAAATACAGCTACTGAGTTAAGGTCATGTAAATTTTTTTTTTTCTTCTTCAAACAATGAAAATTGAAATGCTATAAAAATTGATGTTTTTTATAGGTATAATTAAAAATTGTTTCATCCGTAAATAAGACTATAGAAGTACTCACGAAGGGACGCCATCATTGAGGCATGTTACGTGCTTCAGCCGTGGGTGCCTGCCGGAACCATAAACGAATGTTAAGTTACAATTTAAAAGTCAAATCAGCGTATCGTTAAGCTACAGAAACAAGAGTATTTTGTAAAAAAAAAGAAGAGGTAAAAGCGTCCGATATATTCCCAGAATTACCAGCATTTTGTTTTAAAGTAATGACTAGTGACTGTTGTTGTGGGGATGCTGCAATCACCATATTTCTTTTTAATTAAGATATTTTAGTGTTTCGACGACTATGGAACCACCTTCAAGAAAGTGTGGTGGGGGCAAAGCACCCATATCATACTAACCATCTTTGAAGTTGTTGTATTATATATATTTCGTCATCTTCACGTAATGTAATTGCGTCATGTAATTGTATGAATTACGATTGTTACTTTTCATGTGTTAGTACTAATTACTTTGATTTTCATAAACATCAAAGTGTTAAAATAATGAATAGAAATTATAGCTTTCAATAATGAGTAACCGTGATTGTTAGCAATTCATTTGGTACTTTTTGAAATACTGTCAATTGAGCGAAAACAGAGACTTGGCTCTGGTATGTGCTTGTGGAAAATTTGTAAACAATTTTTATATGCACAAAAGAAAAACGTTAAGTTGTAATATTAAAGGCGCAGGGTAAGACTGTAGGTTGATTCTTATGACAAACTTATGGCCAGTTTTTTTTTTTCCTCCTCTGTGTACTAGAAAGGTAGTTCTTTTACTTTATTACACTGCTAACAGAAATAAGTACAAGCTTAAACTTATCAGTATTACGTGTAATATGTTAATAAACTTAAAAATTGCCATCATGTTGTAAATATGGCAGAAACACTATTTTTTTGCTTTCCATTAGTTTGACTTTTTTTTAAAGCAGCGTACCGAATATATTTCATTATTATAGGAAGGTACATAGATAAGGCACAACTTCTTTGAAGTGTAGTTGTTTGATACGTAATAAAAAAAGTCATTTTCGAACTATGCATATAATAAAACTTGTAAGTCAGAAATATTCTTAAAGCCTGATCAGTGTCCATTTGTAATTTATTTCGATTTTTTAGATTTGACATAAATATAGTACAGAAACTCGTAAGTTTACTGGTTAAAAAGTGTGATCCAACTGAGAGTTTGATACGTAGAAGTAAGAGGATCAAAAGAAAATAATTTACACAGGTAAGTGCTGGTCGTATATAATTATGTATGCATATAATGCGCCTTTTCGCCAAAGGTTTTGAAAGCCAATTTGTATTTGTATGTAGACTTTGAACTGTGCGGTGGCTTAACTCTAGCGTGCTTGCTTCATAAACAGAAAGTTCTGGGTTCGAATTCAGGGACCTCTTACATAGATGGAAGGTTTGATGTCACACCAGACCAATATGGTACACTCACGAGTATATTCCGGGAACGTTGCATTTAATTTTTTAAACTTATATTTATGAGTCAGAAAGGTAGCTATGGTGTAATTTCTGTACATGTCTAAAGGATGACATGTGACAAACTTAGGCATAACTTCCTGTCTATCTAGCTCATTAGATGTAAGTTAACAAACGGAATGCGACGTTACCAAAACATGTGGTTTCCCGAGTGTACCTATTTGAAAGTAGTGTGTGTCAGCTTGTAATATGAACAGAAGTAACTGGATAGTCCATCTTTTCTCAGTTCAAATGCAGAATAATCAATCAAACGGGAGGTTAAATTAATGAAAACAGAAACATTTACTTATAAATATGCCATTCAGGCCTACTTGTTGTACTTCCCTGTATAGTAAATGTTTTCCAAAATATCAAATTTCCAGTAAGAAGTTAGTGATTAGGATACGATACAAGTATCGGACACTTGTTGTAAAATAGCTGACATTCCGACTGAAGTAATACGATTCCAGGGACAAATCCTGGGTTACGGAAGTGTTAAATCACTTTTAAAGATCCGGAGAGTAGGATTGACGATGGAGTTAACTTGCTTTGTACAACCTGAAACGTAGAAGACAATATGTACTTCGAGAATGATCATCTAAGTTAGATTTCGAAAGTTAATTTTAATGCCATATTCAAAACCAGAAGTCAGATTCGAGTAAAACTTTATCGATTAGAATCAGACATTTTAATGCTGAACTACGATTTTTAAGGTAGCTTCGTGAACGCCTGTTAGAATATAAAACCGGTATCTATTTGATATTATGTTGGTTTACTGGGATGTATCTCATTGGTTAAGAACGGGAGAAAGACAGATTACTCGGAGAAGGTACTAAATAGGATAGAAATGGTCAATGGAAAAAAAAAGTTTTAAATATTTTGTATTGCATTTCCCCTTAACTTTTAATGACATTATTCCTTCGCTTTACCAGTGCTTGCAAACACGCACCATAAAATTCTTTTGTGTGTTGTCTCAGTCAGCCCCATCATACCAAAACTTTTGTTGTCAGGGTGTTTTATTGTAGCGGACCCAACAGATTAAAATAGCTATAATACACTCAGACACTTCTTTCCGTAACCAAACAACATTCCTGTATGAATATCCTTCATTCCTAGAAAACACAGCTGTTCTTCGATAGTTTCCAGCGGAGTCGCCATTTTGACACTGAACAGAACAGGCACCGTCTATCGTCTACTTCATCTGCTGTCATCAAGAAGCGGGATTGTCAACACATACCCCCATAGTTAAAAACTATTAGATTCTATTTACAGTTTCTGCCCTACGTATTGATTTCCATAAAGTATGCTAAACTTTGAACCGTCTCAGAATTAAGTATTTGTTTCAAAAGAGAGAAGTTGTTAATGCCAATGAATACTACTTCTACCATGCACAGTTTTCGTGGTAACAGTATTCTTTATACCATGGTTGCAAACTCTTTTTTTATTGTTCGTATGATTCCTATGCAACCGTATGTGTATAGGTACTGTTCATGTAACTTTTGAAATAAAAAAAAAATGTATGGAGTAAAAAAAAATATCTAGCAGCTTTCATATGCTTGGCAGGATCTTTGAATGTTTCCTGCCAATCAGCGTAGCTTCAACCATTCTGTACCCACCGTAATCTTGTAACCAAAAGAGCACGGTTATCCGTTCCTGGGAGTGTAGTTCTCCGAGCTCTTATAAAGCCGTGTTGAGCAAGGCAACTGTAGGTTTCACTATTTCAAACGTAGTTTTCTTGTAGCGATTAGCCTTCTTCTTCATGTTGAGAGAGAGAGAGAGAAAAAAAAATCACCTATATTAAATGTTTTCGGTGCTTATTTGGCACAAAGGTGCTAATATTAGTTCCTACGCAACACTGTTTTCAGTTAGGGTGTGGTTAACAAACTGTACGCTGAAGGTCTCTTTATAAACAGGAATATCACTTTAAAATAATAATAATAATCGTAAGTACAGAAGCGTGTTGTATGTTACATTAGAATATGTGGTCTCGGGTTCCTTATTTGGCCTCGAGATGTCAGCAGCATCAATATATTTCTAGCACCTTTTGCCAATCGACCACCAATTTCACTTTTCCTGTCTGTATAAAAATAATTAAAAAGATGTGAGTAGAGAAGTTGGGTCGTAATATCTAGTAATAGCGTTAAAAATTATATATATATATGAAACAATAAATATATCGATACACACATATATATATATATTGGAAAAAAATATATATATATATTGTTTTAAAAGATTTAGCAACATTGTGTCCTTGTAAATAAAAGCACTTCGTCATAAGCATTGTGAAGACAAACAAAAAAGTTACTGGTTGTGTTTTCCTGCTATGGACATTTCGTAAATTTTAAAGCAATTCAATTGCCCTGATTTATTTAAAATTCGAATTTCGTTACGATGAAATATAAAATATTCTTACGGAAATATAATTGAACCAATAACGTTTATTTTGTATTACTTTTCCCTCTTGAGAAATGGTATTTTTTCTCGTATATACGGTACGAATATGTGGTTCCTTGTCTTTTTTTTTTTTTAAACAAACCGTGGAAAAACTATAGTTTAATTAAAAGAAATTCGTTATTTTTTTGTTTAATATTATTCATTATTAATGTGCTCTCGGAGTTACATTAATAAAATTGCCGGAAGGGTTAATAAAGATGGTATATGTACAATGCACGAATGGTAATTTTCTGGCATTTACACGTACGGTAATCTTCAGTGTGAAAAATAAGCAAATATTCGGACTTCATTCCTTACTTACCGGGATCTTAACTTAAAAATAACTTCCCACACGCAGACTTATGTTGCTCTTATATGTATAGTGTTCCAATGGAATTGCCAAGACTCATTTCAGTTCCGAGAAACATTATATTGACAAATTCATAATTTCTTTCTGAATATAACTTGTGATCGTGACTTTTCGTACATACGGTGTGCGACATGTCTCTTTTTACCCTTCAAAATATCGAATGCCAACAACAACAAAATGTTGGGCCAAAATAACCATGAGTGCATTGTTACAGACGAAGACAAGAAGTACTCGGGAGCACAAAACATTACCAGTCTCTGTAACTTATTAAAATTACAACATACACTTCTCAATCTGCTTGTCTATAGGTTTTTTTTATTGCTATATTCTGTGTAAGGTTGTCTATTTATCGTATTGTTGATGATTTCAGTTGTTGTAATAATAATGAGAATAAAATAAGATCAACAAATACAAAAGCACAACTTCTTACCTCAATATTGCCTGTCAGCAGTGGCATCAAACAGAAACGTGACAGGGTACAACGTTGTGTCTTCCAAAAAAATAATAATAAAAAAAAAACAGAGGAGATGGACAAATATTTATGTTTCGGTTGAATGCATAAGACACAACACTAACGGTATTCATTAGGAAAAAAAAAAAAGTTGTAGATCATTTTTTAAAAGAAAAAAAAATCAGTAAAATAAATTTTATTGTGGTATGATGTTCCTATTTACAAATAATTTTACATTGTGCATGGTAGGAGTACGTTTTCATGGAGTACTGGATTTAGTTTCTTTTTTTAAAAAAAGAAAATAAGCTTAGATATATTGAAGTACACTAAACTCATGATAATTTATGCACAGATAACAGCAAAATACGGTTAATCTAAAAATGGCGTAAAAAAATAACTATTCATTGGTTTTAAATCAACTACATGTACTGTTTTCAGTAGGGTTTCTATTACTACTTATAAAAGAAGCATTAAGTAATAACAACACCACTTAACAGTGAGTTTTCACATGTTTATTTGGAAATGGTATTTTCTATTTCTTTGCTTGTTAGCTATTTGTCATTTCGGATATTCTCCTTTTCTTTCTTTCTTTTCGCAATGCAGGAATAATAATCCGCTCGCAGACACTCAGGAGTTCAGTTAATGTCATTGTTAATTAAATATAATAGTATTTGTGTTGTTTTTTTTAAGTATTTGATGTCGTAAGTATGCTTCCTGTTGAACAATACTCGTATCTTTCAAGACAATGCTTTCGTAGTACTATGTTTCATCATCACACAGTAACTATTACATATTCTCGGAAAGTATCTAAAACTTAAATCAGTTTGTAGGATGTGAGAATCTAACCATTTCTTTCTCGATTAACTTTTTTATTACATTTTTTTTAAAAATAAAAATCCATTTCCATGCCGTCGTCAACTTCCTTACCCGTGTGCGTGGAAGAGATCTCGTTTTAAGTTTCATGACCTTTCCCCCCCCCCCCCCAACCCTCCCCGCAAGCATTCAGATAAGATAAAATTAATTGTATGGGCGGTAACAGCACGCAAGCATTCAGATAGAAAAGAAAATGGCTGATGGGAAGATTTTGAAAGCTTAGAAAAAAAAAGTACAACGGAACAGCATAACTTCATTGATCACTTTCTATGAATCTGAGGGTACAGGATCAACATCAGAACCTGTGCTGCGCTTCTTGGTGAATATATGAACCCATCTGTGAATGCAGGTCGTTGTTACATGTAGAGAGTAGTCTGTTAACAGCATTCTTTATTTGATATAATCTTGTATCGAAGTAACTTGCCCGTGTCGTTATTTTATAACTGTCTAGTACTGCTTATAGTCTTCTATCCAGCTAAGCCTATTTCGTTTATCGTCTCTTGCTTTCCAAGTGCAGCTCTCGACACATCTGAATATAATACATCCTCTCGTAATACTTCAGTCAGTTCAGCAACAGTGGATCTAACGTTTCCCTATTTTTTAGTCAACCTGCAATGCCAAGGCTCCGCCACATTTGTTGTTTTCAGCGTGAGAATTACACATATTCCCTACCATGTGTACGTAATAAAGTTTTTATTATTATTATTATTATTATCAAGTAAAACTTCCTCGGACACCTTTCTATTTACGCAAAATAAGTTGTGACAAGTGTCAGGGGCTCAGCGTTTACTAAAATTTACTTCACATAGATTTGAAAAAGTGAGTGAGTTATCAAAACATTATGAATTGAATTCATTCGTGGTCTTTAGGCATCTGTGGCTCAGGGCAGGGGAAAGGATGCTGAAAGTTGTCGGCCAGGGTTACATGGCTGTATGGTGGTGTATGGCTTGAACCGGACGCTGATTTGCCCTGCTTTTTAATTGTCTCATTTAGAAATATTTTGATGGTTTCGATACACATTTTCAGAATTTGTAAATTTTTAGTAATTTTACTAAACTTCAGGGTAGTACATTTTTAGCAGCTAGATTGCTTTCCCAAAAATCTAGGTCTGGCGAGAAAAACACCAAATTACTGAGCGACCGTGGCTCAGTGGACAGAGCGTTGACTTAGCCGTCGGAAGGTCATGGGAACAATTCCAGTGGGTGCCTATGCTGGCAGAAATTTTTCCAGTTTTCTTTTTTTCCTCAGGCAAATGCTGGGATAGAAAATAGGCTCTGGCCGACTACATTCTAACACCCTCTTCCCGCCTGAGATGCCTAAAGGTCGTAAATATTTTTTTAAAAAATATGTTATATTGGCGTGATATTTCCTACTTCGTTTTCACTTGGAGAGTGGAAAGTACAGTGCCATTTTTAAAGCCTTCCTGCTGAACAGATTTTTACTCTGTAATCAAAGCCGCTCTAAAAGGAAGGAAATCTTAACAATAAGGTAAAAGATTCTATAGAATTTCACTATATTAGTAAGTACAGTGAAATGTTGCTCATTGACTTATCATAGGCTGTTGCACACTAAGCGTAATCATTACTTTAAACTTCGTATTAATTACTTTTTATATTTTGCAAGTATTTGTTACCTCAACTTACTTGTCATTTAGCAATCACGAGGAACGGCATAGTTAATTAAAAATAGTCCCACATCATTTTACATTTCAATTTTATTTACTTGTCAAAGCGTCAGGGTTTTTAACCAATCCCCTAATGGCCTAAGTTGAAGGTACCATCCTGGCGTTTGTGTGGTGTGACTGAGAAAACCAGATAGTGGTTGGCAGCTTGTATCGAATCCAGAACCTCCTGAGTACGAAGTCAACGCTCAGTAAAACATTACGCAATCAATTCAATATCTCTGTTTAACAACAGTGGACCCCTCAATACAGGTATTGTTGTCATTTTAATCAGCAGCACGTAAAATTTGATATTCATCTTCAATATTTGCAAATGTGACCACAACAGCATACATACATGATTAAGGCTAGCACAACATAGGCCTGTATTTGTTTTATTATTATTATAGGCCTGATTTGGTCTATGTACAATCTGTAAATCTATAATCAAACGTGCAAATGGACCTGTCATGCAAACAAGAATATTTTATTAAGTTATTTGAGCAAAATTTTGTAGTATGTTAGATATTTTACAAGTAGAGCAACAGTCTTAAGTTAAATCTATTATTTTTGTTCTAAAATTATTAGGTTACAGTTTGTAACGAAACTATAAACAAATCGTCGCCTATAGCGTGTTGACAGTGGGCCTTTGCTGTGGGTATTACAAATATACGTAGTTGTACACTTGAGGCAACGAAGGACTCACGTTAGTTCCATGTTTTGTTAGATACTATGGTATATTAGTTATATAAACACTTTTATTAAAATTTTAATTAATTTTGTTTTTATTTTGGTGTGAAATATTTGTAATTGTTAACTGTTTTCGGTGGAGATTGGTTACATTTTGACAGCTAAACTCATATTTGTTGCAGTGAAATGTATCAGTACACAGCACAATGTGAACAGCGTTAAAAAAAAAAGTAATCGTGATATTAATGTATGTATAAAAAACAATAAAAAAAAGACATGATACATATTATATTGTAAGCTTAATAATGAACTATAAATATTAATTATTATATGAAAGGTATAATCACTATGTAATCGTATTGTTTTTCATTCTTTGTATAGATAATTGCATCAGTTTCATTAATTGTGACATAGTTGTTATTTATTTATTGTAGTGTTTTTTTTTTGTTTTTTTTTTTATAAACAAGATTTTATTAACTGTACATGATATGTTGTATCACGTATATGAAACAGAT
>JAGDQP010051436.1:0-14016 GCA_022664845.1 Lepisma saccharinum | reverse complement strand
CGATACCAACGGTCGACCATCCTGACTCAGATTTTTCCAGGTTTTCCCTCCTCGGTCACGCCAGGCAAATGCTGGTGGTGGCACATTTAACTTTGACCCCGAGCGACTCCTTCTCGCATCCTTTTCTCTACCCTATCCCTACAGATGCTTAAAAGCTACAAATAAAATTTTGAAAAATTATCTAGCTAAGCTTTAAAAAAGATTTGAGCGAGACATTTATTTTATGGATATGTTCAATCATAGAGCCCAATCGGACGGAATGTAATGCAGATATTTTCTACTACAAGTCCTGGTAGTTATTTAGAAGAATAGAAGAAACCCAATGAGAATCGAAGGAATATACAGGATACTCCTGAAATAATGACACAAACTTCGAGAGGTGAATATTCACATCAAAGCAAGAAAACATTTCTTTTGAAGAAATTCCTAAATCTGATAAGTTTCGGAGTTATAGGCGCTCGAAGTTACATAAGCATCGTCACAAATGACGTCATATCTCGACAAGTTATAGTAAGCGGGTCGGGCTAGCAAATTACACTCCAAATAGTACCCAATATATTTATTTAAGTTATGTTTATGATTGGCGAATGAAACTTAAAGAGGATTTCTATGCTCTCTGTATTAAACCATTTAATTCCTTGACAATAAAATTCTGAAACCGAGTGTGGTTTGCTAAGCCGAGGCTGTTTACGTCATTGTGTGTCGAGATATGGCATCATTTGTGACGATGTCATCTAATTTGGAGCGTTTGTAGCTCCGAAATTAGGCATAATTTTGAATTTCTTCGAAGGATTTTTTTCTTATTTTGATATGAATAATCACCTCCCAAAATGTGGACACCCTGTATATATTGTGCTGTCAGCTATAGCCTAAGAACGTGCTACTATCAGGTATATGTACGTGTACTTCGACATGAAAAAAAGAAAGAGGTTTATATGCTATAATAGTCAATTACATTCACATATGCACTAACATAGTTGCTATCGCTGATTAAAATAGATTTTTCTTCTGCACGACATTCGCATCTTTCAAGTGTTGTATGCATGCAGAGCGTAAAACCTAGTGTTGTGAAACTCATTATTTTGTGTGGAGGATGCTTTGCTTACTGATAATAACAGATGCCGGTGCCATCTGTTAGCAATGAGAGAAATATAGTTTTAAAAAGCGAGAATGTCTGTTGTCGGTGAGTGGCCTTGCCAAGTGAAGCACAAGCATGGAGAGACAAGGGGGGGAAAACAGGAGGGAAGGGGGTAGATAGATTTTTTAAAAGTATGCAAAGATGGAAGAGTAGCTAGTAACAAAAGAAAATGGTTTCTTTCGTCAGATAATGGCGATGACGTCAGGTTAGAAAATAATGAAGTGTTAACAACAGAACCATTGAGAACAAACATAGCTTCTGTTTTGAACCCATTCAGAAATTTAGGATAAGAAGAAAAGCAATAAAAAAAATGTTTGTGTCTGATTTATTCGAGCAGTGAACTCCAAATGTCTCCTAATTGTTCTTTTACCAGTTCAAAAAAATGTATTATTTTTTAAATTTGAATTTATTTATGGCATTTTTGACATCTTTGGCTCAGTAGGAGGTAGGTAGAGGATGGGGAAGCTATCGGCTAGGGTTTTACTTAAAGTACCATTCCGGTATTTGCCTGGTGATACTGTGGAAATGCCTGGAAAATCTCAGTCAGAATAGTCAACCACGGGGTTTGAATCCGCGTACCTACCAACTGACTTTCCAAAGTCCGCGACTTTACCACTTGGACCACGGAGGCTGGGTGTATTCTTCTTGGATATAATGATAATCTTTTCATCCCTCCATTTGCAAAAAAGAAAAAAAAGAAAAAGAAAACAGTACAGGTTGTTCGAAAATTCTCAAATTTCTTACAAGACGAGATGCCTGTTGGTGATGGTATTATGGATTCTGATCTCTCCCTGGTTACAGCTTGAGTTTAGTTTTTCATTTTCCTTCAAGTCAATATTTCGAAAGCTTTCAACCTCCATTCATCACTTCTTCGTATAATGGACTTTTTTCCGTGTCATACAGCACAATTTTTTCAAGTATGCACTGGAGAAATTAAGGTACAAGTTTTTTTTACTCCTCCTTGTGTTGACCTGCCGTGCGGAATTCGTTCAAAGATGGCCCAGCCCCATGTTGTTAGTCTCCATGACTCAACATCACCGCCTCCGAGAATCTTCCACTTCCTGGGCATCACAATGCTGGGTTAACATGGATTTAGAGAGCCACCACCGGGAATCAAACCTAGGACCTTTGGCACCGAAGGCAAGAGCTTTATCCAATGGACTAATCAGGAAGTCCTGTTACTAGTTCACCTTATGCGTGCGTGGGCGCGTTAACACAGTCAATCATCTAATCATGAGTTTGGTATTGATCACCCACGTGATATAAAAAAAAAGAAGAATCGTCCATTGGACTACAAGGCATTGTAGTTAAAACGTACATAACTTTGCCGGTAAAACATCTGACATCACCAAATCATCATATCTCTTAACCAATCAATAGGCTTCATTTTTCTAATATGAATTTATTTATGGCCTTTACGCATCTAATGCTCAGAGTGGCAATAGATTTGATCTGAAAGAAGTAATCTGATCTTTATTAGTGTGGGAAGGGTTTAAAAGAAACGTCAAATGAGGAACACAACGCTTGTATGGGAACACTCTGCACTCAAACCCCGAGACATGCATTGTGCTATGCGAATTCGGCTTAAGTGTACGTAATGTAGCCGCTCTATTAAGATATAACAGCACATCAACTTACACCTGTACACTTCCCTTGTAAGAAATGCAGTAAGTGCATATTTTCTAATATAAAGGCTAAACTTCAAAACTGATTAGAAAAGTGGCTAAACTTCAAAAGTGACTGTGGTGAAATCTTTATATCTCTTTGTTATTTCTTTTTCTGAATATAGTTGAAACTGTTTTCAAATGTTTTTTATACTTCATCTTCAGTTCATTTTAAGAATCAAAGTACATTATTTTTTCTACGTCAGCTGCTCATTTTATGAAATCAAAGTACAACAGGGAACACAAACTGACACACACAGACAAATAGAATAAAACGTGGGAGGAAGGAAAAATTATAGTTTAAAGGGGAGACCAATCAAGCAAAATTTATCTTTGTCAACTGCCGCCAACCAAACATTTGAGAGAGAAAAAGGGACATCGAGTGTTTAGTTAAATATTCATAGACAGTAGGCAAAGACATAATAGCTATGTTTGACGCATTATGTTCATCGGACGGAACACGAGGGAAGGGGGAGTGAAAGAACATGAGTACAAGGGAGGGGGCGCAGATTGGAGAAGAGAGAGAGAGAACGTTAACAAGCAACAAACACGAGAGAAGGAGAACGATAGTGGAAGAAAGAGAGAGAGAGAGGTTAGCATGTGAGTGGCCCAAAAGGTAAAGTAGCTTGTTTTCTCTCTCGGGGGTGGTCCCTGACTGTCGCTTGCCTTCCGAAGATTATAACGCAATTATACAGTGGTGCATTAAACATCATGGAATTTGCATGAAGGGGCAACCTCCAGAGCCCTAAACCCCTGAATCCCTTCTCTCCTGTCCCGATGGCTGCTGTATCTCTTCTTCCTGCTCCTCCTTCTCCTGTACCCACCACCGAAAAGTTCCATCATCTACCTTTTCCAAGCTACTGACTGCGCTTGAGAATGAGAAAGAGAGAGAGAGAGAGAGAGAAAGAGAGAGAAAGAGAGAGAGAGAGAGAGAGAAAGAGAAGTTGACAAGCCTCAGAGTTCCTAACAGCTTTTTTAAGGAAACAAAAGCTCTCTAACGAAAACATCGTTATATATTACTAAAACAGGGTATGGATGCATGTATGTATTTGTGTGCGTTGTATCTTCCCCTCTCCCCTGGTCCTGTTCCAAACATTCCCAAAGAAACAGTGCCAAAGTCATGCACAGAGGGAGTCAAAATAACTAACGCTAATAAATCGGTTGCATGAAGAAAACCCGATTAAGTTTGTGATCTCTTATCTCGGTTCACCCCGCTCCCCCTCCAGCTTCTTATTCCATGTGTTGTGCATGTATGTGTGTTGAGGGAATGAGGGTATCTTATGTTTTCTTGTGTCGTTGCAGAGGAGGATAGAAGATAGATAATGAATTAAATCAAAATACCTTTAAGAGAACCGACATAGTACACACACACAAACAGACAGAAGGGGGTCGCGCAAGAGTGGGTTGAATATATCAGAGGATCCTGCAGATGAAGTAGGAAAAAAGGGAATGCTTCTTGTTACTTCAAGATTGTTAACGACATAAGTGGAAGTCAAAAGAGGTAGAAAAATGAGCTTTGTTCTTTTCTTTACGTCTTCCCAGACTTTTGCTTCGTCTTCTGAGTTGTTGATGATGTTATAGGATGTGTTAGCATCTACTCTTTCTGCAAGCGCAAGCGAGGAAGGCTTTCTTTTGGTGTTTGTTTGTGCACAAAGGGGAGATAGCATAGCAATGAGGAGATAGATAGGCAGCAAGCAAACAACAAATTATGTCCTTGTTTACCAGAATCAGAAACAGATGAAGGTGGGGGTTATTACAGAGAGGTCCTATGTCGCCTCTTCTGTGTGGAAAACAAGGGGGTGTTGATATTGACATCAAGGTGGATGTAGACACGGATTGTGGAGTTAGGGTGGAAGAAAAGTAATAGTTACGTCACGTTGATGGATAATTGGAGAGTTGAGGGGCCATGGAGAATAGTTAACTTATATTATTCCGCTAAAACGGGCTCTGCTCTCTGACCCTTGAACAAAGTTACTCCGTTCTGTCTCTCTGAGAATCAACCAACCAACCAAACCCCCTTTTCTGTAGTTTTCTCTGTCCAATCTGCTCCCGCTTCACCCCCCTCCCTTCGCGACACAACCTTTCTCTCATTCGCTGGTTTGCTTATCAGATAATTTCGGCGAAAAGGTCCTCTCGTAAATAAGGCCTTAATTATGGGGATGTAATTGAGAGAGAGGTGGATAATATAATGTTGTTAGAGCTTTAGATCCGATGCGGTATGATACGAAGGAAAAGCCTTGTGTTCCTGTGAGTATGTGTGAGTGTATAGGTCCTCCCGCGAGTCTCTGTGCAGAAACTGAATTAGCAGAGGAAGTGTGTGAGTGTGTGTGTGTGTAGATCTATGTATGTGTGTGTGTTTTATTTTTCTAGTTTGTCTTCTTCGGTCGAGTTCTGGAAAAGGGGTCCCCCGAAAGAGGGAGAATCAGGAGAGATGGGTTAGTTTAGGATCAAGAGTTTTGGCAAAGTTCTAAACAGCAGCAACAAGGGTGGAAGAATCCAAGAGGAGCAGAAGGAGAAGGATTCGTTCCTCTGTTGCCCTTTTCTCGGTCAGGTTGCTTGATATACAGAGATCACAGTTAAAATGACGTCATTCGGAAGAGGTCGCAGAGAGCCGAGAAGTGTGTGGGGGTTCTGAGGGGTTGGGTGAAGTACATTAGATAGTGTTAGTAACATGTATACAAAATAGTTGATCTCCTAGTTACAAGAGTTAACAATGTTAACAAGAGTTGATGATGTAGGGATGAGGAAAGTCGGTGGCAGGGGGAAAGGCGGTGACAATTAAGGTTCAATCAGAAGTTGAAAAATGTATATACAAGATGATGGTAAATTAATGAGAAAAAGAAGTTATTTTGTCTGTGCTTGGTTACAATTCACACTTGAATAATTTAATAGCTAGTACTTTTTATCTGTACTGGTAACTTGAAAAGAACATACACGCTAGGGTTAAATAAACGGGGAGACTTCGTTTTTTTTTATTCTGGAAGAGTTCGTTGGGAAGTAATCGAATTCATTGTTTTGATTTACGCAGACAAGTGGAGAAAATATATAAAAAGAGGGGAAATTGTAAATGGTAAGTAATTATTATTTTTTTTAAAAAAAGGAGACAAGTGTCTGTTACTAGAGTTAATGACATTCCCTAATAGCTTCCATTTTTTTGCATGTTTTAGCACCCACACCCCTAAAGAACGAAAAAAGAAAACAGGACAAAGTATACTTTAATCTCTACTTTCAGTTGAACTTTTAAGAAATGGTTGTCTTGTGGTGAAGGACCGACTTCTTTTGACTGTTTTCGTATCATTCAAATGCACTTCACCTATTATTTAAAATATTATTTAATTGCATATCAAAATCCCCCCCCTCTCTCTCTCTCTCTCTCTCTCTTTGTCACACACACACACACTCACAAAACTACATTGCTCACGTTCAGAACACACTAACGTGTTTTATATTTTTTGGAGAGAAGATGTAGGGGAAAATTATATTTGATTTGCTTGATTTTTGAAAACATAATAACAGATTCAACCAATTATGTTTCTTCATTGAATGACTCATGTCTTGTGTGTACCGTCTCCGCTCCTTCTTGAAACAGAACGGCTTTTTAATCAGAAACAACCATTTTAATTGTACCTTCCTCCTTCTCCCCAACATCTCAAATTATTGAGAAGTCAGTGCAAAAGGGCTGTGTTTAGAATGTATATAATCCATACAAGGATGAGGGGATGTTACTTTGTGGGGACAGTTCTTGTGTTCAAAATCCCCTCTCACCTTATGTTTATATCTTTAGTGTCCTTTTTAGTTAAAAAGAGAGAGAGAGAGAAAGATTCAACAAGCCGTTGAGATTTAAAACGTGGTACTAGACGACTACATTGCACCGTACAATTATAATAATCAGTTGAAGCATTGTAAGCTTGTCTGTGACTGCGTAGTAAATTTCCATTGCTTGTTTACTTTTTTTTCTTACAATTATCCAGGAAATTTAGTGAAGCAATCGGGGATAAACATACAAGCATGTGTTAAAAATATGTTCTTTTCTCATTTTCTTTCTAAATACTTAAGTTTATTCATTTCAAGTGAGTCCTTAGTTACTGTTCATGGTGGCGAAATGCGTGTTTATAGGAGTCTTGTTATATTCTCTGTAACATCTTTCCCTCACCCATTTTTTTATCCCTTCTTTGCTACTTTATCTCAGTAACAAGCATCTATCTTTAGTGATGTTCAAGATATATATTTTTTCTTCCTCCTCCACATTTCAAAATATATCATTTACCTCAAAAAGCGTCCTGCTTCCGCAAGAAGAATTCACCAAAAAATACTTAAGTGTCTGGAACAAGATAGGGCGGAATAAGGGGAAAATAGTATCTTTCTACACATTCCAATAACCAGGTACCATATTTTTTGTTATTGAATGTCTGTTCATTTTCATCCTTACACTTCTTCACACACCCCTCTTTAAAAATAGATGCATCTTAAGAAACAAATTAAAAAAGCAGATAAATGGTGTAACGTCTCGCATTTTTCTCCCCTTTTCAAGAAAATAAAAAAAAATCTTTCAGTGAAAATGTATACATGACATAACTAAAGAGGATAAAAGTTGAATGGCGACACATTAAAGTTCCTTCGGCTGAGAAAATTCTTATAAAAGGATAACACTTTTCATTTTTCTTGCCATATTCTCCGGTATTCACACGGTCAAGGTATACTACATAATAATAATAAAATCATCTGAATAAAATGAGACCAAGCGTTACCTCTAGCTGGAGATAACGTTTTTCTTTTTTAAAGAAACGAAAACTTATCCCTCCTTCTGACACAACAAACACGGTTTTTTTTAAAAAAAAAAAACTCTTCTGGAGTATCTAAAGAAAAAAAAATACACTTATTCTCTGAAATATATTTTTGCTTTAAGAAAAAAAAAGCGCGAATCAAATGAGATATCCCCGTGTTTAAGCATACTTAATACAAGAAAGAAGAAAATATCTTGAATCTTTCCGTGTTTTTTTTTATGCCAGAAAGATTCTTAAAGAAAGTGTTATGCTATGTGCACCACCACCCCCTCCCGCCCTATTCCACCTTTATATTCATACTTTCTTCTTTCAAAAAAAGAAAATCTTCAACACATTTTATCCCCCCACCCTTTTCATATTTATTCAATTTTAAAAACGGGATCTTTTTGATCGTTGTCCCCTCAAAAGTAATCTCTTCCTTCCTCTTTGCTGATAATTTGTTCGATGGTGAGAATCTTTCCAATTTATATATATATTTTTTCTTTTTCATTAGAAAAAAAGATTTGCTGCTTCGCCAATAGGTGCTGTGAAAATTGTATTCTGCTTCATCATATTAAGTTATCGCCCGTTTGTAAGATGAGCTAAACAAACAAAAAATTATAGTAGTGAGGACAGGAGATAGGGGATGCCAATTGCGCTTCAAGGAGAATTAAACATTTCCTTTATTGGTCGGTGGAATTCTGTTTATCTTTTTAAATATAAGAAAGGGAAAGTGTTCCTTCGCACCACTAAGTGTATTTAAAAATATATGTATTCATCCGTGTGTATGAGTGAATTTCTGGGATGCTATTTGAGAAATTGACTTCCGAAATGACCTTATTAGTGGCACTTCCGGTGAAGCGCTTGGATGACGTCAGAAAGCAAGAAGGTACCGGTAAGGAAGAAAAATATATGAAGGTAAAGAAACAAGTTAATAGAAAGGAAGGGTAATATATATATAGAAAGTGTAAAAGGATGTGTGTATGTGTTACCTTATCTAACTGTAACGTCAAATTGGAAGAAGGGAGAGGGGTCTTTCCTCGTCTACCATATTAAAAGGTAGTGTTGCTGATGGTTCTTCTTTTCCTTAAAGCACGGGATCATTTGTAAGAAGTTTGTGTTATTATAGACCTGATGGAAGGCTTTGCCGGAAATGGCAAAAGAGTTGCGTCGCCCCTTTTCCTCAATCTATAAGATTGGACGCGCTCAATTTTACTGGGTAATTGGATGTCGTTGAGAACCGGATAAGGACGCTGAAATGGTTTAAAACCGCTAAATCTTCGTCCATGCTTCATCATCTTCTTCTTTTTCATCTTGTCCTCTTACTTTTCGTCATTTTCGTAAGTTGTGTTATATTCTTAAGGAATTCTGACTGATTTCCCATCTCCAGATCAGCTTTTGATTGAAATAATAATAATAATAATAATGTAAAAAGAGTATATCATCTGATACACTTTGGAAAATAATGTTTGTCCAAATGAGTTATTGTAATTGGTGACGTACATGTGCTTTTCTCTCTATCTTCCTTGCAAGCAAAGAATAGTATTTTATGAAGCCTAAGAGGCGGTGCATGATCATGGATTTGCCTTAAAACATACGTTTTAGCCACCAATGACATAACCCAACCCTCGTAGAGCAATCAGTAGATTTGCGGATTTAGGATCGGGGGCCTCGAGTTCGATCCCTCCTAACGGTTTTTTTCAGCTTCACCTGGCAAATATCGTGATGGTTAGAAAATGGCCCTGGCTGCTCCCTTCCTCATACCATTCCCGGAAAAGTGATCACCTGCGAACGTCACCCCATATGACAGGCTCAGTTCCTAGCCGCCCTCCTAGGCCCGCAGATGAAAATTTAAGGCAAAAAAATGGCAAAGAAAAACGATATCGTTTGCACTAAATTCGAATTATGTGGATATTGTCAAGTTCAACTTGTCCAAGGGTAGAATCATCAGAAGTGCAGCTTATAGACTGTATCCTTGAACCATATGTGACAGGCACTCGCATAAGAGATTGTCCAATTGCCTACCACGTAAGGCGTTTGTTGTAATTCTTCTGTAATGGTAAAACTAACATTATTAAACTTGTTCTGCAGATTTATGTAAACTAGCGAATTCTAACACCAGATGGTAGCATTAAAGTTCTTATCTCTAATCAAGGATGCTTAATAGAGGATATGCGCTCTCGCCAAGAGCATGAAGTCAAACGTCACAGCTTAGTCTAGCGCAGTTAGCCCACTTACTCTAATCAAAAATATTATTTTCGGCTAACATAAATGGCAGCAAACTTTGTAGTTGTCTGCTAACCAATCAGGTACGCCGCCTTGATCGATGCTCAGTTGTTTTTTGACTTCATTCTTTCACTGGGAATGAGATAGCTATAAGCATATCCTCTATTAGAACATCCTTGTCTCTAATGTACTTTGTCAGTACACAGTCGTTGTGCTGCTTCTACCAGAGAGCTCAAACTTTCAGAAAAGATCTATTAATCAACTAAAGAATTCTGCTCGTAGCGATGTTTGATTTTCTGTTTTGTTTATTGTTGAAATTACGTGATTGTCGTAGTGAATATCCAAAGTTATAACAATAAAGTTGTTTCACTAACGAATAACAAAGAGAAGGTAAAAATTCTCTTCTCTGAATTTGTCAGATCTCTAAGTTCGGATTTGCATGAGCATCAGAGGAATTTCGTGCTGTCGTTCTTGGAGATCGTCATTCTACAATAGCTTTAATGAAACTGGTACGTCTATTAATTTATCACCCTCACTTCAGTTGTCATTGCCTGCCTTTCCCTTAGTAAGTTTCCCACAACGTTTAAGTCACGGCAGGGAAGTTGACAACCAAGGTATTTGTCTAGGTATGACACCTGCTTTCGTCTGATGAAACTGAGGAAAACTCTGGTAAGCCTATCAGTATGGCCGACAATAGGACTTCAATCTGCGCGCCTCCCCAGTGTCAATCAATAGTCCTGGCCTGTAGTAACCACCAAACAAACAAGTCGCAAGGTTTAGATCGGGACATCTGGTTGGCAAAGCCTTTTTTTTTTTTTAAAAAAAAAGATAATTCTGTTTGACTGTGTACATTATTTCTTACGCAACATTCGACTCGCAGCTGCCGAGATGGGGACGCGAAAAAAAGGGCAAATGCAAGTCACTGGATGAGATCATTACATCCTGCAGGACATCATGCTGTTATGCAGCGTTGACAATATGTGTATACAAATTTTCAGGCTATTATCTCAAACATAAATATTTGTAATATAAACAAAAGTTTGGGACCTCTAGCGAGATACCCACCCCCCTGTACAATTGTAACGACGGAGCAGAATAAGTCCATTTGAGCACCTGTATGAGAACACTTATTGGTAAGAGTTTTGAATATCGAACCTTCCGACCACTGACTAAGGCGAATTTATTTATTTATCTATCTATCTATCAATGTTGCAGTCATTAACTGTAACAGTGCTTTTAAGACAAAAAATACAGTTAACAATGCTTATTATCTACTAGAAATGTCTTATACAAAAGAAAGAGATACCAAAATTATTTAAGTGGAAAACTGTATGTTTCTTAACCTCTAATTAAATTTTTAACATTTACCAATTTCCGTTTGACAAACAGACAAAGCAGAAGCTGTGCACAAAGGAGAAACTGGAGTGTTTCGGTTGACGGTCATCTGCTGTAAAGCATCTGGTATGCGAATCGACAACTTTGCCACTGTCAATCTGTATAATCACTTCTTTGCTATTCTTGACAGTTCCTAGTTGTAGCAAACCGTCAGTTCCATTCACTGCGTAAGCATCAAGTTACCTTCATTTTGTGTGAACCGCATTTCGCGTTCTGTGATTCTGAACACGATATGTATTGGTGTTCCACAAGGTTCTATATATGGTCCATATTATTACTTTTTCTATACGTACGAGCCAGGGATTTCTTATAATTTTACAACCTACCATTCTCTACTGTCCAATCGCTATCCTTTGTTAACAGAATGACTATTATTCTTAAATTATTTGCAATATTGTGTTAAGTGTCCGACTAATCCCTACTCCTATAATAATAATTATATGGTTTATCCAAATAATTCTTTAGTTAATCTTTTTTTTTTTTAATAATTAAGTTGATAGTTATGTGAGTCCGTTCTTCCAGTTTCGAACTCATTGTTATTCGATTATATTAGCGATGTCCATAATAACATAATCCCTCTTTTTTTTTTCATAAATCTCGATTGGCTGCTAGCCATCGTGCCTTTGCTCGTCTTCTAGGCCGTTTTTTTTTATTCTGGAAATCTAATGTGGAACGTCATCCACTAGCCATCTTGTTTATCTATATGTGTCACTGTCAGTGATTCTGCCCTGTGAGGGTTGTCACCCCCAAATTCTCGAGTTTATTTTGCGGTAGAACGTCGATAGAAACCGTGCAAAACTCCACTTACACCCTCCCAATTTTGACTTTACATCTCCCCAAACTGAAAATCTTGACGGAATTCCTTATTTGTGTGACCAATCCATCTTTTTCACAGTCTTGATCACCTCTTCTACCCTTTGTTTGAGATTGTAACCAGTTTTTTTTCTTCCTATCCCTCCTAGTTATTCCTAATATTTATCTCTCCAGTTGTTCTTTGTGTAATGGTTTGCATATTCAATGCCCACCTTTCACAGCCATACAACGTCACAGATAAGATACATTAATTATATACGTAAGCAGGGATTCCGCCAGGATTTTCAGTTTGGTGGGGAGAGTAAAGTCAACATTGAGAGGGTGTAAGTGGAATTTTGCATGGTTTCTATCGATTTTTAACGTAAACATTTAAAATTGGGAGGAGATGCTCTCGAGGTTTTGGGAGGTCTGGCGGAATCACTACACTTGCAAACAAGTCTTGCAAACAAGATCCATGTCATTTTATGACTATTTACTTCTTTATTCACCTCGGCATTCGAGGTTTTCAGTTCTCCGCGAATCTTTATTTCTTTCTCTTCAGCATGTTGACTGTGCGCTATCTTTCTTTTATATAATAATTTCAAGTTCTCATTACTCAACATTATTTTTTCCACGTGTTTCGTAGTTTTTGTGCGCTTGAAGCAAGGAGGATTATGCCAACAGAGAATCGAAGCTGATTAAGGTATTCGCCATTAATTTTTATTCCAGTTTCATCCCGTTCCTGTTATATCATTGAGTACATAGGGTACATGGTCTAGGGTTATATAGTAATTTCTCACAGAGCTTGGGAGTCTCAAAAACAAGATGAAGGATTTCTCGGTATTATGAGAATTATTAAATATATTTATGCAGCTTAGCTCTTTGGTAGATTAATAGATCTTTCGTTACAAGAAAAGAAAAATGTAAAAATCTCAGAATTGAAGTATTTACGTTGCAATTTGTGCTGGCTAATGCAGAAGGCGTAATCGCATGCAATAGAACTTTTGGATCAGTTTTGTTTCATTATCCTGTGGATGTGGATGTGGGTGTGGATATGACGAAAATAAAGAGAGAGATATAATTACATATAGATTAAGCACGGGGAGTTTCATGTAACACTTTCTTTTCATATGATAAATAAACAACTGTTCCTTCGTACTTTCAATGTGGATTTTCTGTCTTTTTTTTTTAAATACCCAGAAAATGTTTCACACACCTTAATCACAGAGATAAACGTGGGAGTGCATAAATACACATATATGGACGATAGAATGAAACGAAATGTATCTGAAGTTTTTTTTTTTTTTTTTTTTTTTTATGTGCGTGAGCTTTACTTGGAAATCGTGGGTTCACATACGTATCACAAAAATGAATTACAATGTCGAACGGTAAATTCTATGATAGATTTCCTTCTGTATCTCTCTCCTCTTTCCATTTGTATAAAAATGGACTACGTCAGCTTGTCTCTCAACCAGTGACATGTTCTCTTATTCGAGTAAATAACAGTGCAACGAAATCAAGGTTGCCACTTGTTAACATTTTATACCAGAAAAAGTACTTTTTCTTTTTAATGTAAAGTAAGATAGTTTGAATTTCTTTATTGCCTTTTGGCATCTTTGGCTCAGCCCGGGCTGGTACGTAGAGGATAGGGAAATTATGTAACAGGACTTTTCTTAAGGTACCATCCTGGCATTCGCTTGATGAAACCGAGGAAAATCCTATAAAATCTCATTCAGAATGGTCGGCCGCGGGGTTCGAACCCATGGGCCATTGCAAAGCCAAAATCGGCGTTACTACGTGTGCTGAGAGTATTTAGTTTTCACCATCAGTCTCATTCACTAGTGTTCACCTAGAGCCTATAGCATAGGGTAGGGGTGGGAGACTCTGAACGGAGGGTGACTCTGAACGCAAGTAATCTTTTGTGTTTGTCCTCGTCTCTGACAGAAACATAAAAAGTATTTGGTCTGCAGTTGAACTGAAACAATCTAGGAAGATGCGTAATTTGTCCGATGTCTGTAGAAAAACGATTTCTATAATT